>WNWU01013208.1:441078-468072 GCA_012654045.1 Ptyas mucosa
AAGGAAAGGAAAGGAAAGGAAAGGAAAGGAAAGGAAAGGAAAGGAAAAGAAAGGAACCCAATCTCACTTACCAGGCCCTCGTTCGATGAAAACAACTTTTGATTCTGGCAGAAAGTTGGCTCCACTAATGACCATCTCTTCACCACCGTGCACCGAGCAGGCGCTAAGACTGTAATGCTCTACTTGTGGGAGTTCTTGAGCTGAGCGCTGGGCTGCAAAGAGGGACCAGAGAGACAAGTGGAACAGAAGCTAAAAGCCTTAGCTCTTTGACAGCAGAACTGGGGAGTGCAATTACAGGCCAACTCATCCACTGTACCCTGTATGGAAGAATCGCTTCCTGAAACATTTTTTTAATGCCAACTTGCTCTTCTTCCATGCTTTCAAAACCAATTTTGAGCAAAACACTGCACCCTTCCCAGGCAATAGGTGTCATGCACTATGACATAACTGGACATTGCAAAGCGGGTTTTTTTTAAAAAAATAAAAAGTAACAAAACCCACTCAGATTTTTCCTAAGGCTTGTGAGATATTAGCAATTTCCCTTTGGGATCCCTCAATGCAATCTTGGGAGAGTTCTGGCAAACTCACAACCTTTGATCTATTAAAAAAATAAAATAAGTTCAATATATGGGCATTTGCGTGTGCATAGGTGTACTTAGGGGATGCGGTGGCTCAATGGCTAAAACGCTGAGCTTATCAATTGAAAGGTCATTAGTTTAGCATTTAGAAGCCCTAGTGCCGCGTAACAGGGTGAGCTCCCGTTACTTGTCCCAGCTTCTGCCAACCTAGCAGTTCAAAAGCACGTAAAAAATGCAAGTAGAAAAATAGGGACCACCTTTGGTGGAAAGGTAACAGCATTCCGTGCACCTTCGGCATTTAGTCATGCCGGCCACATGACTACAGAATTGCCATCAGACAGCGTTGGCTCTTCGGCTTAGAAATGGAGAAGAGCACTGCCCCCTAGTGTCGGGGACGACTAGCAAGTATGTGCGAAGGGAACCTTTATCTTTATCTTTTCACAGGTGTACTTGTACCTATGCATGAGTGTGTTTGCATACAAGTGTTCCTTGACTTACATCCATTCGTTTAGTGACCATTCAAAGTTACAACAATGCTGAAAAAGTGACTTATGCCCATTTTTCACATGACCGTTGCAAAGTCCTCAGGGGTCACATGGTCAAAATTTGGACGGTGGGCAACTGGCTCATATTTATGACAGTTGCAGTGCCCTGGGGTCCTGTGATCACCTTTTGCAACTTTCTGACAAGCAAAGTCAAGGGGGAAAGCCAGATTCACTTAACAATCATGTTACTATCTGAACAACCACAGTGTTTCACTTACCCACTGTGGCAAGAAAAGTCATAAAATGAAGCTAGACTCATTTAACAAGTATCTTGGGTAGCAATATGTTGGGCTCATTGGTGGCCGTAAGTTGAGGACTACCTGTGTACACATGCACACATTTTGGAGTAAATACTTCAAATGGATAGTCAATTTTTCTTCCCCGTTCTCAAATCTGGAGTTTTTGTAGATGTTTTAGCTCAGCACTGGATAAAGGAGAGATATCCCCGGGCAAACTTTCAACAGGAATGGCCTCCTCAGTTGCTGGAGCAACTACCATGGATGGATAGATGAGATTGGTGATGGTGGGTGAGCACTGAAAGGTCCGCTCTCCAGTTCCACCTATCCATCACCCACAATGTGGAGTCAACGGCCTCAACTTTCCTTTGGACAATCTTGAGGACATGTCTATGGAGATTCTCAGTCATCTAGGTCAGTGGTGGGTTTCAAAAATGTTTACTACCAATTCTGTGGGTGTGGCTTGGTGGGTGTGACATGGCTTGGTGGGCATGGCTTGGTGGGCATGGCAGGGGAAGGATACTGCAAAATCCCCATTTCTTCCCGATCAGCTGGGACTTGGGAGGCAGGGAATAGATGAGGGCGGGGCCAGTCAGAATTTTTACTACCGGTTCTCCGAACTACTCAAAATTTCCGCTACCAGTTCTCCAGAACTGGTCAGAATCTGCTGAAACCCACCTCTGATCTAGGTCATGGTTGTCCCAAAGGTGCTTTTTTTTTTTTTTTTTTTAAGATAATTGGACTTTCTGATTTTTTTTTTTTTCTGAAGACATTTCGCTTCTCATTCAAGAAGCTTCTTCACCTTTGGGAAAATCTTGAGGACAGACCCCAGCCATCAAATGTTACCCTAAAGTACCAATACTCACAACATTCAATGGGCACAGAAGCCGTCTGGATGGAAACCACTTTGCCATTTCCTTGTGGAACATGAACCCGAAATACCAGCCGTACCCGTGTGTTTTTGCGCCCAATGTCCGTCTCGCCTTTGCGCAGCTCAATGTCTGAATTACGTAGTTTTAGGATTCCGGCACAGTCGATGCTAAAAGGTTGGGGAGTGGGGAGGAAAAGATCCAGAAAAGACCAAAGAAAAAGAGAAATGATCAAATGACAATCTTCTGCTCGATCAATGGAACCAAGGTATCTTGATTTTTAAAGGAAAGGAAGGTGGAGATGCCTTCAGTGGTGGTATTCAACCAGTTCTATCTGGTTCGGGCAATCCAGTAGTGGCGGCTGCAGGAGGTTCTGCTCAACCACCCAGATGTAATCACGTCCTGTTTTTGATACTCTGTGCATGCATGGAAGGCACGCACGCTCACATTTGCGAACCGGTAGCGAAGCTAAGTGGAAACCACCCCTGGATGCATTGCTTCTCTTATGAGTTCTAGTCTAGTTCATTTTAATGTACGCTGATTAGTGTACATTTCAAAGTGACAATAAAGTCTTAGTCTAAGTCCTGACTTAGGCATGAAAACTGGCAGGATGACTTTGGGCCAATCATTCTCTCTCAACCCAACCCATTTCATGGGACTGTTGTTGGGGAAAATAGAAGGAGGAACAGTGGTGGATTGCCCCCGGTTCAGACCGGTTTGCAAGAACCGGTAGTAAAACTGTCGGAAGGCCGCAGCCACCACCCCAGATGTCATCATTGGCGATCTGCACATGCACTGAAGCTTCTGCACATGCGCAGAAGCAAGGTGTGCACGCGAGCGAAGGGGTCATGCATAAGCAATCCCGTTGCGAACCGGTAAGTAAAACCCATCCCTGAAGAGAATGACATATTGTGAGTGTTTGGAAAGCTGTATCCAGGTTTGGTTGCCAGTATGTAAAAAAAATGTTGAGCCTCTAGAAAGAGTGCAGAGAAGAGTAACAAAGATGATTAGGGGACTGAAGGCTAAAACATACAAAGAACGGTTGCAGGAAGTAGATATGTCTAGTTTAATGAAAAGAAGGACCTGGGGTGACATGATAGCAGTGTTCCAATACCTAAGGGGTTGCCACAAAGAAGAGGGAGTCAAACTATTCTCCAAAGCACCTGAGGGTTGAACAAGAAGCAATAGATGGAAACTAATCAAGGAGAGAAGCAACCTACAACTCAGGAGAAATTTCCTGACAGTTAGAACAATTAATCAGTGGAACAATTTGCCTCCAGAAGTTGTGACCGCTCCAACACTGGAAGTTTTTAAGAAGAGATTGGACAACCATTTGTCTGAAGTGGTATACGATTTCCTGCCTGAGCAGGGGGTTGATCTAGAAGACTTCTAACGTCCCTTCCAACTCTTTTATTCTATTATCCTTTACTCTGGTTTCAGGGCTCATAAAAAGTTCTTCTAAACTAGCCCATGAAAAAATAAACGGAAAAGGGAAATTGGAAGTATCTTCAACTTAAAATCTGGTCAGCCGTGGTATTAACCAAGGACCATTTTAGATAACTAGAATATTTTAGTTGCACTTCTCTCAAATGAATAAATTCAATGAGGATGAAGTGGAATGAAGCCTGGAAAAGAGGTAAATTATTTACTCATTTCTATCTCACCTTTATTAATTTTTACAAATAACTCAAGGTGGCAACACACAATACTTCTCCCTTTTCCTATTTTCCCTACAACAACAACTCTGTGAGTTAAGTTGGGCTGAGAGGGGAAATGATTGGCCCAAAATCATCCAGCCAATTTTCATGCCTAAAACAGAACTAGAGTTCACAATTTCCTAGTTTCTGGCCTAGCACCATAATCACTACATCAAATTGACCAAATTATCTTCAATCTTTTAGAAATAACACAACATAACTTTTTAAGATGGACAATAATATAATTACTGATACTGAGGTGAATTATTATTTTGTCATTAGTTGGAACTGTAATTGTATGTTATATTAGATTTTATAGAGTACTATTGCAATTTATTGTTGCATTGGTTCTGGTTACTGTTCTTGTACACCATTTAGAGTCAACTGACTGAATCAGACTATCAATTCAATCATTCATGCAATCAATCAATAGTCTTGGTTTTAGCCAAGACTATTTTATTATTATATTATACAGATAGTTCTCACCAATCATCATTGGGACTCCATCACTAAGTGATGTCATAAAGTGAAGCATTATGTGATCATAACCTGATTTAACCATTGTTCCTCATTAGCAAATCACTGCATGTTGTTAAGTAGGATGTCACATGACTGCAACTTGCAACTTCTTGCCAATGACTGCCCATTGCAAGCTTGTTGTGAAGGTAGCAAATAGAGATCATGTGACCATGGGATACTGATATTGTGTAGGTTATATCCCTATTATATTAAATTTATCAACATTCAACAGGTTTAAGGATACTTTGAAAATAGGGATAGCCAAGAGGGAAAATCCACAATAAATTGCCAACCATCGATTATTGCTATCTTTTCTTTTTATGTACACTGAGAGCATATGCACCAAGACAGATTCCTTGTATGTCCAATCACACGTGGCCAATAAAAAATTCTGACAGTGAGAACAATCAACCAATGGAACAGCTTGCCTTGAAAAGTTCATCATTGGAAGCTTCAAGAAGAGACTGGACTGCCATCTGTCAGAAATGGTGTAGGCCCTACACTGTAGGATCTCCTGTTTGGGCAGGGGGTTGGACTAGATGACCTATGAGGTCCCTTCCAACTCTCTTAATTTGTTTACAAAGGCTAAGAAGAGAATTTTCAAGCCCTTCAGTCAAATGACCTTTAGATTTTTAGCCTACAGTTATGTATTTTCTTTTCTTTTCTTTTCTTTTCTTTTTCTCTTTCTTTCATTTATATTTTATGTATTAATTTTGCCATTTTTAATCTTGCTAACTCAGGTTATCGGATTTTTTTTATATCTGAAATGGACTGAAGGTGATATTGTTAGGATCTTCTCTTTCTCCTTATCGAAAAAAAAGTTAAGAAGGAAAACAAAGGCATAAGATTGAGAAAGAACCAGATCTTTATTCATCTTTATATCATCATCATCATCATCACTACCATCACCCAGATGAAGTCCTTCCTTCATCTCTCCACTTTTTTGCGCCTAAAGGCAACTTACTTGGCTGCCATGTTGTTCTCGGGCAGCAGAGACATCTCAAGAACTTTGGTTCCACTGATGATAGATTCGTAACTCGTGGTGGCCACCATTTTCCCAGTGATGCGATGCACCTGGTAGAAAGCGTGAGGACGTAGGTTTCGCTCATCTGCTGTTCCAATGAACATTTGTAACGTCAGGGGTTTTTCATCGTAACCTAAAAGCTTGATTGGAAAAGAGAAGGAAGTCATCAGCTCATCCCTTTACTCCCAACCACAAATTATTTGTAATAAGACAAAAATATCTATGTATCAGCATGACACATACAATACTGGCCAAAATTGTGGAAACAATTTGGGGAAAGTGTATTTTTGAGATCTGATGGCTAATAACACCACTTCTTCTTTTTTTTTTCTTTTTTTCTTTTTTTTTGAGTTTCAAGATAATCATATTCCACTCCTGGAATGGACTGGGAATAGCCCAGGCCTTAACCCAACTGAAAATCTATCAAGCTGACTAACGAAACTTGTTAGTCAGAAGCAACCCAGCTATAAAATCCAGTTAATAGAAGCAATCGTTCAATCTTGGTTTCACATTATAACAGCTGCAGAACTAAAAGACTTGGTTCACTCCATTGGAAGATGTTGTAAGGCCGTAATTCATGCTAAAGGTTACCTGACTAAGTGTTAACTGACATGGTGATAATTTTTGTATATCTCGTTTTTTCTATGGTGATAATTTTTGTATATCTCGTTTTTTCTAGGTGTTTCACTTTCCTTCTTTATACTGTAGCTGCTATTCTAATAGCAAATCCTTCATAAAAATTATTGCATTACGTTCTTGATTAAATTATCTTTCCATTGATATATAATTTTTATGGTACTACTTCAAAAAAAAAAGTGGTGTTATTAGCTAGTTTTAGAAAATACATTTTTCCCAAAAGGTTTCCACAATTTGGCCACTATTGTACTTCAATGTGTCAAATATTTGGGGAGGACAATGCATCAAGACCTGGCAATGATTCTCAGACAACAGATTTTTAAATCCGACATTCCAACTATTGTAAAATACATAATTTTAATCTGATTTTGTTCCTGGCTGATTGGCTGTGGGTGCCTATTTTGGGTTTTATTTGGTAGGTTTTCTTTGGGTGGGGGGATTCCCTTTTGTTCTTGATACAGGTAGTCCTTGACTTACAAATGCAATTAGGTCCAAAGTTTCTGTTGCTAAGTGAGACAGTCACTAAGTGAGTTTTGCCCCATTTTATGACCTTTCTTGCCACAGTTATTAAGTGAGTCAGTGCAGTTGATGAGATAGTTGTTAAGCGAACCTGGCTTCCCCCATTGACTTTGCTTGTCAGAAGGTCACAAAAGTTGATCACATGACACCCCCCCCCCCAAGACATTGCAATGGTCATAAATACGGGTCTATTACCAAGCGCTTGGATCTTGATCACATGACCATAGGGATTCTGCAATGGTCGTAAGTGTGAAAAATGGTCATACCATTTGGTCGTTGTAACTTCAAACAGTCATTAAATGGAAGGTTGTAAGTCAAGAACTGCCTGTACTCCCTTGGATGTACTAATTTATTTTTGTAGTGAGGATTTTGTTTTTTCACACTGTCCAGAGTTATAAAAGCATAATTAATTCTTGCTGGATACTACCAGCTGGACCATGTAGTCCAGCAATTTGTTCTCATGGTGATCTACCAACCACACAAGGTTAATAGATGATAGTAATAGCAATAGCATTTAGACTAATATAGCACTTTACAGTGTTTTACATTCCCCCATCATGCCTCGCTTCGTGGCATCTGCCTGACAGATCCCTAAAAATGTCTCTCAACAAACTTTGGCCATAGCAATAGCAATAGCAATAGCATTTAGACTTATATAACACTTCACAATGCTTTACAGCTCTCTCTAAGCAGTTTACAGAGCCCCAACAATCTGGGTCCTCATTTTACCGACCTCAGAAAGATGGAAGGCTGAGTCAACCTTGAGCCTGGTGAGATTTGAACTGCCAAATCAGTTGCAGGCAGCTGGCAGACAGCAGAAGTAGCCTGCAGTACTGCACTCTAATCACTGCACCACGGTAGCTTATAAGATGTTCAAGAGCCGGCTCCCAGCAGTTCGGTAGTTCGATTCCCATGGGCTCAAGGTTGACTCAGCCTTCCATTCTTCTGTTTGGAAACAAATCAAGGAGAGAAGCAACCTGAAATTAAGGAGAAATTTCTTAATTGTGTGGACAATTAACCAGTGGAAGAGCTTTCCTTCAGAAGTTGTAGGTGCTTCATCACTGGAGGTTTTTAAGAAAAGACTGGACAGCCATCTGTTTGAAATGGTACAGGGTCTCCTGCTTGAGCATGAGATTGGAGTAGAAGACTTCCAAGGTCCCTTACAGCTCTATTCGGATTATGTATCCTTGAAAATGCCAAGATTTCAGTGGGGGGGGGGGGGGGAAGTGCTCAGGGCATGCATGTAGCAGAAAGAGATCAGAATTAATCTCCGGATGCAAAAAAATAAAAAAATCCAGATTTAGTTGGCATCCATCACTACTTCCAACCAGTAGGAGGAGAAAAGGGGCACCTGAATTAGTTATCACGATTTAGTTGAAAGGGAAGGGCTGGCTGTGATGCGTCCTTCAGCTTCTCCAGAAGGCTAAATTCCTGTAATTTAAAAATAGGCTAGAGGGCAAATCCCTGTCTTAAATTAAGCCTCCTCTATACCAGTCATTCCCTGCTGTCACCGCCACTATCCCTTCCTCAGGAACCCACAACAGCGCAGCTGGTGACTTCAGCAGTTCGGTGGTCTCGCCTCAAGGGGTTGGCCAGATGTTTTCCATCAGAAGCCAAGCAGTCACAGCTGCACTCGATTTGAGACGCTCCCTTTTTACATTTCCCTCCACCCACCCACCCCCAAACGTTACTGCAGATGGAACATTCCACAAAGCTGGAGGGGGCTGGAGGGAGGGAAACTCAAGAGAAGCAGCTTGCCAACTTTGGAAGTGGATGGGATGGGGGGCGGTTTGGAAAAAAAATTAGAAGCAAGCAAACTGCAGCGGTACTGTAAGATGGAAAGGGAGGGGGGGAAAGCTTTGATTTAAAAAAAAAAAACCAGAAATCTTAACAATGCAGGAATTGATCCTTCCAGAAAAAGTGAATCTGGAAAACCGAGGAATTAGTCAGAAAAGTGTAGGAGTAAGAAGTCTTTTGTTTGTGCCCAAGCTTTTCCATCTCTTCCACCACCTCTTGCTTTCTCTGCAGCTCACGATCTCGTGACGTAGAGAGATGGATGGATGGAGGAAAGCAATGCTACAATTTAGGAATCTGAGCGTGGGAAAGGGCAGATTTGACATCCCGGGGATGTGGCCTGGAAGGGGAGATTGAAGCAGCCCAGGAACGTGACATCGAAACGGAAGGGTGAGGAGATAAATTGATCAAAGCCAGAAAGACGCTCTTTTCTTTCTGACCAGTTCACCGGGATGAAAAAAAAAATGTCACAAACAAAAACAAAATTCGAAGGATTAAAATGAATCATGTTATGTGTGAGGAAGAAAGACTGGAAGATTTAATACACTGAAGATGTCATGATGTCATATCAGTTTCTAGATGTGGCAGACTAACAGAATAATAGAGTTGGAAGGGACCTTGGGGGTCTTCTAGTCCAACCTGTTTTAGTCCTATTTTAAATACATTAATAATTATTCCACACACACTGGTTAAGTAAGTAACTAACTCTTGTTTCGTTCATCACAGTGGTGTAATGTTGTAGTTAGAATATGTTATGCATATTACTGAGGGTTATTTTTTTAAAAAAAATGATTTTAACAGTTCAGGCGGTATAAGATATAACAGAATGTATAACAGAATAGCAGAGTTGGAAGGGACCTTGGAGGTCATCTAGTCCAATCCCCTAGTCAGGCAGGAAACCCTATACTATTTCAGACAAATGGGTCTCCAATCTCTTCTTAAAAAGTTCCAGTGTTGGAGCACCTATAACTTCTGAAGGAAAGCCATTCCATTGATTAATAGTTCTAATTGTCAGGAAATTTCTCCTTAGTTCTAGATTGCTTCTCTCCTTGATGAGTTTCCATCCATTGCTTCTTGTCCTACCTTCAGGTGCTTTGGAGTGGCAGTCCCTCAACTTATAGGAAAACTGTTATCATGCCACCCCTAGTCCTTCTTTTCACTAGACTAGACATACCCAATTCAACACCACAATTCCCATCATCCTATCCCTTCCTGGTGGATGACAGGGGTTGTAGTCCAACATAACCAGAGAGACACGTGCACCCAAAGGACATCAGCCTGAAAACCCAATTTTTCCATCTTTCTTTCTTCTCATTATGAGCTCAAGCTGGCCAAATATCACCCACTCATTCCCCTATTTAAAAGAAAAGGTTTCTGTGAGCTAAATATAGTCGGCATCTATTTCACAAGTTCTGAAATAGGAAAAAAAATATGTGACATTTGTGCTCGGTTTTGTTTTGTTGCTTTGTACACAGCAAGGGAAGTCTTTGAAGTGGGAATAGTTTTCGTCTTTGGGATTTCTGGATGAAGCTTTTCCAACAAGACTTCCCACCCCTTCCAATTCCTGTTCCCGCAAACGGCTCCAAGAACTCTGACTTTGTTTGCAGATTACTCCACGTCTGAAAATGTCATACCACACAGACACACACATGCGCACACAAACAAACAAGCAACAAATAACTGCTGGAGATTGGAAGTGAAATGAAAAGGGATTCATAAAACACTGAAAAAAAATAATCTTCAGGGAGCCACATTGTACAAAGAGAACTTATATAAAATGTTTTATAGGTCGCACCTACCACCAGCTAGGCTAGCCAAAATGTACAAAAATGTATCACCTAAATGCTGGAAATGTGACCAAATACTGGGCACTTACTACCACATATGGTGGACATGTAAAAGAGCAAAAGAATACTGGAAAAAGATTTGAATGTGGTTGGAAGAAATGATCAGACAGAGATTGGAATTCAAACCAAAATTATTCCTATTAGGAATTATAGAAGAAGATCTAAGTAAAGAGTTAACATATTTAATATTGCGTATCACAACAGCAGTGAGAATAGTTTATGACCAACAGTGGAAGAGTGAAAACATACCTAAAGAAAGGGAAATAAATAAAGAAAACACTTGACTGTGCAGAATGTGATAGATTGATGCTTTGAACTGAAAAACAAAGGAGAGACAGAATACTATGAGATTTGGAATAGATTTTATCAATGGTTAGACTTAAGGAATAGAAGTCAGAACGAGTAAGAATGAGGATGCATAGATTGACATAAAAGACAATATATGTAATATAGTATGTAAATGTAAGCATGTATAAGAGGTTAAGTATGTGTATATAATTAGTAAGTAGTAATGTATATTGAATACATAAGAGACTTGTGTTATACTTTATATGGCAGAGATATCGCCAAAATGGTTCCATCATGTACAATTTTTTTTAACAATAAAGATTTTTAAAAATTAAAAAAAAATCTTCAGAGCAATAAGTTGTTAAATCACTCTTCTTGAAGGCAACACAGTTTGTAATGTAAAAAAAAAGATGGAATTGTAATTACCGTATTTTTCGGAGTATATGACGCATCTTTTCCCCCCAAAAAAGAGGGTGAAAATCTGGGTGTGTCTTATACTCCGAATGTAGTCCCATCCACCTTCTCAAACAGAGGTTTCAGAGGCTGAAAAAAGCATCAGAAACAAAGCTTCAGAGGCTTTTTTTCTGAAGCTCTGTTTCGGAGGCTTTCAGAGGTAAGAAAAAAAAGTTTTTTCTGAAACAGAGTTTCAGAAGTTTAAGAGGCAGAAAAAAAAGCAAACAAACAAAAAAGCAAGGCACAGAGCTCACAACCAAGGAACCTGTTGCTAAAATTCACCTCTGGGAACAGCTGATTGGGGGTATTCCGGGAGGCTGATCCACCTGCCAATCAGCTTTTTTTAAAATTTTCCTCTCCAAAAGCTAAGGGACGTCTTATATTCCGATGCATTTTATACTTCAAAAAATACGGTATGGAATGACTTCAGAAAGGCATCAGAATATGCTCAGGAAAAGAAATATGCTTAAGTTCAAGGTTAAATCAAGACAAAGAGAAAATTGTGCGCCTCTTTCTAGCTACTACAGTAGTAGCCAAAATTGTGGAAACCATTTGGGAAAAGTGTACTTTTGAGGTTTGATGGCTAATAATGCCTCTTTCTTTCTTTCTTTCTTTCTTTCTTTCTTTCTTTCTTTCTTTCTTTCTTTCTTTCTTTCTTTCTTTCTTTCTTTTTTGGAGTTTCAAGATAATCATATTTGTTTTTTCTATGTGTTTCACTTTTCTTCTTTATACTGTAACTGCTATTCTAATAGCAAATCCTTCATAAAAGTTATTGCATTACATTCTTGATTAAATTATCTTCCCATTGATATATAATTTTATGGTACCACTCCAAAAATAAAAAGTGGTGTTATTAGCTAGTTTTACACTTCTAATAAATACACTTTTCCCAAAAGGTTTCCACAATTTTGACCACTACTATAAATACAACTCAAACTGGAAGAGATATGTACAATTTGCCTAAATTGAGACAGAGATTTGAATCATTGACATTCTATTTTGATATATGTCTGAAAGAAGGGAGAACATGTGAATCTAACTAAACAACTTGTATTTTATAGAGCATTTATGTACATAAAACATCCCCCTCTGGTTATATGACCTGAATCTAAAACCTGGGAGTTGAAGTCCATAGATCTTTAAGTTGCTAAGGTTAAGAAACATCATGCTAGTGGATTACAAATGCAGGAGTCTTTGAAATGGGGGCTTCAAAATAAAGCAAATAACCCCAAGAAGAGAACAAATTCCTAAGACATACTATCTACAATTTCAAGTTAAAAGCTCTCGAAAATAAGAGCAGAAGGAGGAGCAATGTTGAAGGAGATTTTATTGGAGAAGGACTGGAAAAAATATAGAAAGAAAGAGAGACTGGCCATATTTTGGAGATTGTTTTATGAAATAAAAGGATTTAATTAAAGTTGGAGTAGGGGGAGGAGTAATGCTGAAGGGGAAAATATATGAAGAAATAAAGACTGGTGATATTCTGGATTGCCTCGTGACTTTAAAAGATTTAATTAAAGTTGGATAACTTTTGAATTTTATGGTAGTTTTAAGGTATAGAAGTTTAAAGGCAAAGAATATAGAAAGAAAGACAGACTGGTCATATATTGGGATTTTTTATATATATAACTTTTATATTTTATGATAGGTTTAAAGTATTAAAGGTGGATAATTTAAAGTTTAATGGATAACTTTTTGAAAGTTTTGAAATTTATATTCTGGAAAATATTTTGCTAAGGGATTAAAATGTTTAAAATAATTTTTTTAAATCTGAAACGTGACAAGAGAATTTATAAAAGGAAGGTTGATGTATAATTTTTAAAAGGGGAGTTAGCAAGTGTGAAAGAGTTTTGAATTCTGTAATAGTTAGCATATTTTAGTCTATATTGGTTAAATGTTATACCCTGTTTTTGCTCTGGGAAGTCGGGGCGGGGGGAATTGGGGAGGGGTTTTTTGGGTGGGGATAAAATGATGAATGACAATTTATTATGTAATGTTTGGTTGTTTGAATTATAAAAAATAAAAAACTTTTGTTTAAAAAAAAAGAAACATCATGCTAGCACATAAAGGGAAAAGATGGATGAAAAATCGTATCCTTCTCCCTTTTATTCTGAGATAGTAGAGTTCTGATGGACTCCGATCAGCAGTGGGTATCACATATTCTTACCACCGGTTCGCTGCATGTGTGCATACCTTCCCCGCATTCGTTCGGCCTTCCACACATGTGCTTTGTTCATGCGTGCACCTTCCGCGCATGCACCGGCCTCGAAAACGTGGCTAAATCGGATGGCATTGTGCCAGGCACTCACCGCTACCGGTTCTCCCGAATCAGTCTGAACCGGC
The DNA here is from genome assembly GCA_012654045.1 of Ptyas mucosa. Taxonomy (NCBI): domain Eukaryota; kingdom Metazoa; phylum Chordata; class Lepidosauria; order Squamata; family Colubridae; genus Ptyas; species Ptyas mucosa. Next base: position 454,427 of record WNWU01013208.1, read on the forward strand.
TGAATACCACCTCTGACTCCGATGCTGAACACGGAGTTGTAAAATCATTCAAAAGTGGGAATGACCCACACAATCTCAAGTGAAAAGCATTGTTTCAGTAGTTGAATTACAATGCCCATTGTTTGTTAGTGGCAATGAGTGTGATGGGACTTGAAATCTGACAACTCCTGGTAAATTCAGCTTCTTTCAGCATAAAGTACCTGTATAAATCTAAGATATATGGAGATCTGTGATTCCTTGACTTTTGGCTTAGCAATGTTGTCCAAACTCAGCCACTGTATCTGGAAACCATCATGCAAATGAACTCAATTGTAGTCATCTTAATCGTGGTTTAGTAGGAGCCCTGATGAGGGACCATTTATTTTATTAATTTATAGTAAAGGTAAAGGTTCCCCTTGCACATATGTGCTAGACGTTCCCAACTCTAGGGGGTGGTGCTCATCTCTGTTTCAAAGCCGAAGAGCCAGCGCTGTCCGAAAACATCTCATGGTCATGTGGCCGGCATGGCTAAATGCCAAAGGCGCACCGAATGCTGTTACCTTCCCACCAAAGTGGTCCCTATTTTTCTACTTGCATTTTTTACGTGCTTTCAAACTGCTAGGTTGGCAGAAGCTGGGATAATTAACAGGAGCTCACTCCATTACGCGGCACTAGGGATTCGAACTGCTGAACTGCCGACCTTTCGATCGACAAGCTCAGTGTCTTAGCCACTGAGCCACCGCGTCCCTCCTGAATATTCTAAATATTAAATATTTAAATATTAAATATTCTGAATAATCCTAAATATTAATTTATATCCCACCTCTATTGTTTTTTTTTCAAGTAACTCAAAGTGGCGAACATACCCAATATGTCTTTCTCCTCCTATTTTCTCACAACAACAGTCCTGTGAGGTAAGTTGGGCTGAGAGAGAGTTGACAGGCTCAAGATCAGAAATTGGCTTTCATGGCTAAGAAGAAACTAGAACTCGTGATCTCCAGCTTTCTAACCTTTCTAATTTTGACATAGATTAGGCCATCTATGTCAAAATTGAACAGCCTTCTCTTAACAGAGGGGGAGGGATAGGACATCATCTATCACCAAACTACAACACAGTCCTTTCAACAGTTCCAAGAAGGCTCCACACCCATTTGCACCACTCAGGTAACCCTGATGACACAGATAAACCTCCAAGTGACCTTAATGACTTGCTAAAATAATGCAAATGACCAGCTGTCTGCAGGGAATATAAATCCTTTCATTCCCCACCATCCAGTCAGAGATGAAGAAGCTTCTTGGATGAGAAGTGAAATGTCTTCAAACAAAAACCAGAAAGCCCAGTTGTCTCTTGAAAAAGCACCTTTGGGACAACCATGACCTGGATGACTGAGAATCTCCATAGACAGCTTTCTAACCTGGTGCCTTAACCGCTAGACCAAAGTGGCTTTTTAATCAGTGGTGGGATTCAAATTTTTCTACTACCGGTGCTGTGGGCATGGCTTAGTGGGCATGGCTTGGCTTGGTGGGGTAGCGCCTTGCTGTGAGTGACACCGAGTTGGCCACACCCACTTAGTCACATGACCCCCCCCCACCAAGCCATGGCCACCAAGCCACACCCACAGAATGGGCAGAAAAGGCAGCTTATGCGGCCTGTCCCTTTATGGTCCCCCTCCCCCCAGTGTCAAAGTACCTTAAAGGGACACCACAGTCTGGCTGCCTTCCAAGTAGCTCTGCCATGATGCTGTCCCTCCAGCGAGCAGTGAGGGGGTGGGAAGGGGTGGGGCCAACCAGAGGTGGTATTTGCCTGTTCAGTGAACCAGTCCAAATTTCTGCTACCGGTTCACCCAAACTTGTCCAAACCGGCTGAATACCACCTCTGTCTTTAATGTACTGCTGTTACTGATCAAAAGGCTGTCATGGCAGCTAATAAGAAATTACACCTATCATCTCATCCCTCAGTTACCTTCACCACAGGATGTCCTCCTGGCGTGGCTTTCACGGCACCCCTGCTGCCCTCCGTCTCATAGTGGGCCCGGTGATGAGTTCGAGGCTGCACTTCGATCTTCAGTTCATACTGCTCATACTGACTGGGGAGAGGCCAGTCGAGAGGTGGAAGAGCAGAAGATCTGTTGAGAAAAGCAGAAAGGCATTTGAGGTTGACCTTGATAGACCATCTCTACAAGTTGAGACAGATGGTTGTTAGGTCAATGGGCAGGTAAGATTGAGCAGATTCAGGAAGCCAAAAAGGCTGCCATCCTTGCATATTTTTTCCAAAGCTTGGTGACTTGCGTAGCTGCTATGAATTGAACCCGGTCTCCTTTCGGCATAAAATATGGGTTTTACCATATTTTAACTAAAATTAGGGCTCAGTTCAAAATCCAACCCACACACCAGCACAATAACATATTCCCTCCCCCAAATCATCACATCTGCTGCTGCTACAAGTTTTTAAACATCTTCCCATCTCTAGGGTTCATAACTACTGGATTCAGAACATTTACTTCCTAGCTAATACAGGAAGAACTTCTATTGCAAGTATTTTAGCAGATTAACGGAGTTGGAAGGGACCTTGTGGGTCATCTAGTCCAACCCCCCTACCTAAGCAGGAGACCCTACACCATTTCTGACAAATGGTAGTCCAATCTCTTCTTGAAAGCCTCCAGTGATGAAGCCCCCACAACTTCCGAAGGCAATATCTGTTCCATTGGCTGATTGTTTTCACTGTCAGAAAATTTCTCCTTATTTCTAGGTTGAAGTCTCCTTGATCAGTTTCCATCCATTATTTCTTGTCTGGCCTTCAGGTGCTTTGAAGAATAGCTTGACCCCCTCCTCTTTGTGGAAGCCCCTCAAATATTGAAATACTGCTAGTATGTCTCCCCTGGTCCTTCTCTTCACTAGACTAGCCGTGCCCACTTCCTGTAACCGTTTATATTTAAATATTTAAAATATTGCTGTCCCAGTTCATCTGGAGAGGTATTTTAATTTAGTAGAAGGAAAATGTAATTATATTCCAACTTCCCTTATGTCAGATTTTCAGAGCAAGAAGAGTTTTGTTCTTTAGAACTAAAGTTTATCGAACTTTTATTCAGTGACAAAAAATACAGGTAATCCTCAATTTACAACCAATTTGTTTAGTGACCTTTTGAAGTTACCATGGCATTGAAAAAAGTGACCAATGACCGTTGTTCACACTTATAACCATTGCAGCATCCCCATGGTCATGTGATCAAAATTTAGATGCTTGATAACTTGCTCATATTTGTGACTGTTGCAGTGTCCTGGAGTCATGTAATCACATTTTATAACCTTCTGATAAGAAAAATCAATGGGCAAGCCAGATTCACTTAACAACCATGTTACTGATATATAACAACTATAGTGATTCACTTAACAACTGTGACAAGGAAAGTCATGAAATGTAGTAAAACTCACTTAGCAACTGAAACATTACGGGCTCCATTGTGGTTGTAAGTCGAGGATTACTTGTGTTTACTCCTGGTCTTAGAATTTTGCATTCTGAGGCTATATTGCCTCAAAATAGAATAGAATAGAATAGAATAGAATAGAATAGAATAGAATAGAATAGAATAGAATAGAATAGAATAGAATAGAATAGAATAACAGAGTTGGACGGGACCTTGGATTTCTTCTAGTCCAACCCACTGCTTAGGCAAGATACCCTATACCAGACAAATGGTTATCCAACATCTTCTTAAAAACTTCCAGTGTTGGAGCATTCGCAACTTCTGGAGGCAAGTTGTTGCACTGATTCATTGTTCTAACCGTCAGAAAATTTCTCCTTAGTTCTAAGTTGCTTCTCTCCTTTATTAGTTTCCACCCATTGCTTCTTGTCCTACCCTCAGGTGCTTTGGAGAACAGCTTGATCCCCTCTTCTTGTGGCAGCCCCTGTGATATTGGAACACTACTATTATGTCTCCCCTAGTCTTTCTTTTCATAAGACTAGACATATCCAGTTCCTGCAACCCTTCTTCATATGTTTTAGCCTCCATTCCCCTAATCACCTTTGTTGCTCTTCTCTGCACTCTTTCTAGAGTCTCAACATCTTTTTTACATTGTGGTGACCAAAACTGAATGCAGTATTCCAAGTGTGGCCTTACCAATACATTATAAAGTGGTATTAACACTTCACGTGATCTTGATTCTATCCCTCTGTTTATGCAGCCTAGAACTGTGTTGTCTTTTTTGGCAGCTGCTGCACACTGCTGGCTCATATTTAAACGGTTGTCCGCTAGGACTCCAAGATCTCTCTCACAGTTATTACGAGGAGGCTTTATTGTAGCTTAGCAAGTAAGTGCAAAGTCTTGACCATCATAGAATGCCATACTGAATTCCGTATGTTTATTTTACAGTTATTTTCTATTTTGTAAAGGCAATTCTGGGCTCTTTTTCTAAAACAATTTCACAGTGTCATTTCAGCTTAAAGTGAAGGGGGAAAGAGGGAGGAAAGTTCTTTTTCTGCTGCTGAATACTATACCTAATTTTATCAACTTTCTCCACAGCATTTTTTTCTCATGTGGAAAATATTGATATTATTAGATTTCTAAAGTTAACAGTAGATCTTTTAATCTCTGTGATCATTTCAGATAACCTGCTCTGTGTTGTTTTTGGTTTTATGGTATCCATTTTAAGATGGGACCTCAAAATGCTCAGTTCATGGACTTAATGAAAAGTGACCCTACAATGTTCTTTTTCAAATAATAACAACAACAGTACTAGCAGATTTTCCTGCGCTACAATTCAAAATTAAAATATAAAGGTTCAGAGTTCTCAAAAGAAACTGGATCAAGGGTAAAACCCTCCCATGGAGACGGAAATGACATTTGTTTGGTGTGTGTTTTAATAATAGTTACGCCATTTGCATTTTCTGAACACACCGCATAGGTGAAATTTTCATTTGCTTTCCATATTTCTCTTTTTTTGCAATGCAGTTTTTAAAAACCGCATGTAAAATACAAGGCTTAAAGAAAACTGCACGTAAAACAGTATTGGCTTGCTGCGTGCACTATTATTAAAAAAAATAGCAAATTTGTAAGAATGAGATGAAGCTGTATAAGTCATCAACTTATAACACAGAACTGGAACCAGGTTTTAGTCATATATCATGGTGGTTGTAAGTTGAAGCAGCCAAGTCACCAGACACAATTTTACAATGATTTTTATAGTGTTGTTAAGTGAACCTTGTGATCATAGGTTTAAACCCATTCTTCCTAACTCACTAAAAACAGTGCAAATTGTGGTCAGATGACCGCAGGACGTTGCAACCAGTTGTAAATGTAAGCTGGCTTTGAAGCAGGGGTGGGATTCTACTGGTTTGGACCAGTTCAGGCAAACCAGTAGTTCCAACGATCAGCTGGGAGGGAACTAATTCGCCACGACAATCAGCTGGGCCCTCCTACCCGCCCTTCCGCCCCTGTGCTTTACTTAACTATATCTTCGCATCTGATTAGCGCGGCAGAGCGGATTGCCACACCTTAGCTGTTTTAATTCCCTAGCACTAACGCGGAAGGTGATTTTTTTCTTCAATTGCACAATTGAACATATGTGCAATTTGTGTATATGGTGCGGGTGTGCACGATCACCGAACCGGTTGTTAAGCCGGTAGGAACCCATCACTGCTGTAAAGTGCTCAAAATGTGGTCATGTGACATTTTATGACCAATGGGTGTATGGGTTGTAAAGAACCCTTTCTGTAACCATTGTAACCAAATAATTGTTAAATGTCTAGTCGTAAGTAAAAGTCTACTTATATTTTTTTTTTTAAAAATAACCTTTATAGCTAATGAAACCAGCAAGTGATATTTTTCCCTTTATTCCTACAAAGGTTTCCTCAAGCCTTTCAAAGTATCAGACTTTCTAAGAAAAAAAACATCTTGAATTCACAAAGCTCAGCTGAATTGTCAACATTAATTCAAACGATTGATAAAAAGCAAGGTTTTACACCTGGGCAGGAAAAATCAAAGGTACAAGTACAGGTTAGGGGAAACCTGGATCAAAAACAGTAATTGTGTGAGGAATTAACCAGTGAAACAGCTGGCCTTCAGAAATCGTGGGTGTTTCATCACTGGAGGTTTTTAAAAAGAGACTGGACAGTCACTTGTCTAAAAAGAGTCTGGACAGTCACTTGCTCAAGCAGGGGACTGAACTAGAAGACCTCCAAAGTCCCTTCTAGCTCTGTTCTGATTCTGATTCCAATTAACTGGTGAGTAGAGGTTGCAGGTCTTCCTAATAGGTCCGTTATCAGCAAATAGTTCAGATCTTCATTTTAAATTCTTTCTTCCTTCCTACATTCACTCTATCTCATCTTCTGGGAAAGCACTAATTATAAATGACGCAGTAACTGTGAGAAAGATCTTGGAGTCCTAGTGGGACTAAATATGAGCCGGCAGTGTGCAGCAGCTGCCAAAAAAGCCAACACAGTTCTAGGCTGCATAAACAGAGGGATAGAATCAAGATCATGTGAAGTGTTAATACCACTTTATAATGCTTTGATAAGGCCACACTTGGAATACTGCATCCAGTTTTGGTCGCCACGATGTAAAAATGATGTTAAGACTCTAGAAAGAGTGCAGAGAAGAGCAACAAAGATGATGAGTGGACAGGAGGCTAAAACATATGAAGAACGGTTGCTGGAACTGGGTATGTCTAGTCTTACGAAAAGAAGGAGTAGGGGCAGGGGTGAAATCTACTTACCTACTTACCACACCTTCTGTGCATGCTCAAAACCTTCTGCACATGCACAGAAGATAAAAAAACATTACTTCCTGGTTAAAACCAGGAAATAATGACACCTGGGCAGCGATCGCTACCGTATCGCCGAACCACAGAGAAAAATCGCTACCGGATAGGGCAATCTGGTCTGATCCGGGAGCATTTCACCCCTAAGTAGGGGTGACATGATAACAGTGTTCCAATATCTCAGGGGCTGCCACAAAGAAAAGGGAGTCAAGCTATTCTCCAAAGCACCTGAGGGTAGGACAAGAAGCAATGGGTGGAAACTAATCAAGGAGAGAAACAACCTAGAAGTAAGGAGAAATTTCTTGACAGTTAGAACAATGAATCAGTGGAACAACTTGCCTCCAGAAGTTGTGAATGCTCCAATACTGGAAGTTTTTAAGAAGATGTTGGATAGCCATTTGTCTGAAGTGGTGTAGGGTTTCCTGCCTAGGAATGGGGTTGGACTAGAAGACCTTCAAAGTCCCTTCCAACTCTGTTATCCTGATGACTCAGATACATTTCAAAAAGGACTTTAAAAATTCTAAGCAGCGTTTCTTTACAAAAGAACAACAACAACAACAAAAACCTGATGGGGTTTAGTATAGAATTAAGCTGACCCTGAACTGTGGAATTATAAAAAGGGACTGGCGGCATGCACAAAAGGAAGACGGCTGATCTACCACGCAGGCAAAATTCTTCCGATCCAACTGCTTACCTTAACAGGGAACGAATCACGGTCTGTTTATGCCAGCAACCCATCTCAACAGCCCTGGAGCTGGGATCTGGGATGTGTAACAGGAGACATCAGCCTTTTCTGCCTGGGCTGGCTTGACAGGTTGTTTTATACAACAGACCCACTGGCAGTCAGACCAAAAGGCTGTCGGAGCTACAAATGGCAAAGTCAGGCCGGCTGGTTTGAAGGTAGCTAAAAGAATGGAGATTCCAGGTGCCCTATTTACCCCACTGCCCTGAACCAAAGGAATTAAAATTAGGGGAGGGGAATGAAAGCTACGATCATGCAAACATTTTTTGGACAAAGTCCCACGCCTAACTAGTGTCTTGGTAGGGTAGAAGTGGTGGGATTCAGCCAGTTTGGGAAAACCAGTAGTGGTGGCTGTGGGTGGCTCTGCCTGGACATAATCATGTTCCATTTGTCCACGTTTTTGACATTCTGTGCATGCATGGAAGGCCCACATTTGTGAACCAGTAGCGAAGGTACGTGAATACCAACCCTGTAGGGTAGGGATGATAGAGGCTTTTAAAAACCAAGTCGATGATCATGATGCTGAAGAATGGGTACAAGTCAGTGGTGGAATTCAAATTTTTTTTACTACCGGTTGTGTGAGCGTGGCTTGGTGGGCATGGCTTGATGGGCATGGCAGGGGAAAGATACTGCAAAATCCCCATTCCCTCCCCACTCCAGGGGAAGGATACTGCAAAATTCCCATTCCCTCCCCACTCCTGGGGGAAGGATATTGCAAAATTTCCATTCCCACCCCACTCTGGGGCCAGCCGTGCCCCATTTTGGGCCTGCACTTACCTGAGAGCCAAAACGGGGATGTGGAGACTCCTGAAAGGGGTGGGGCAGGGGCGGGGCCAACCAGCAATTTAACAGCCGGTTCATCAGAACTGGCCTGAACCAGCCTGAATCAGCCCGAACCGGCTGAATCCCACCACTGCCTGTGCGGCCTAATTGAAGAGGCTGTAACTTTTTATGGATCAGAAAGAATCTGGATTGACTTTGCTGGTCAGAAGGTCACAAAAGAAAATCACACGGGACACTACAACCATCATAAATATGAGCCAGTTGCCAAGTGTCCAAATTTTTAATCACGTGAACATGGGGATATTGCAAAGATTGTAAGTGTGAAAAACGGTCATGTCGCTTTTTTTCAGTGCCATTCCAACTTTGAACAGTCATTAAACAAATGTTTATAAATCAAGGACTATCTGTATTTGATAAATGAAGGGCAATCAGTGTTGGTTTAACATACCCTGGAGTTATAGAGTTGATAATGTGTTATTCCCCTATCATGCCTTGCTTCATGGCATCTGCCTGACAGATCCCTAAAAATGTATCTCAACAAACTTTGGTCATAGCAATAAGAATAGCAATAGCACTTAGACTTATATACCCCTTCACAGTGTTTTCAAGCCCTCTCTAAGAATTTTACAGAGTCAGCATCTTGCTCCCAACAATCTGAGTCCTCATTTTACCGACCTCAGAAAGATGGAAGGCTGAGTCAACCTTAAGCCTGGTAAGATTCAAACTGCCAAAGTTTGCATGTCTTGACAAGAAATGGAAATTCTCCTGTCTCACATGACCCTCACATACCTGAAGAGAGGACTGTGGCCTCCAAGACGAGCTTTGGACCAGGACAAGGGGGACGGCACAGCCAGATAATCCATCCCTTCTTTGCGGGCGATCCCAAGTCCCCCGCTACCCATGGGGCCCCCACCCACATCTTCTCCATTGCAGCTCCCTTCCTCCTTCCGGGCCACCGTCTGCTCGGTTGAAGTCTTGCGAGCTTTTTGAGGGATGCTTTCTGCCAGCCGTGAGGCGGGGCAATTAAATGGGACCACATCGGTGTTCAATTCCAAGGTGTCCCCTGGTGCCTCCTCACCAAGACTACCCCGCCGGGAGAGGCATGGAGATACAGAAGAATGTGTCTCCGAGCTGGAGTAGCGTCTTTTGCCACAGGGGGACGATGGTCGTGGTCCAATAAGCAGCCACGTATCCTCCGTTCCCCGACTTGGGGAATAGCTGGTACTGTAACTTGGCCAGGATTCTTCAGGGGAGGACCACGGCTTGGGAGATGCTCGGGGCGAGCCCAAGGGTGAACTAAGGGCAAAACGAGCTGCAGCCTCATTTAGCTCATGTTCCACGTCATCTCCAGCAGGGGCCTCGTCATCCGAAAAGAAGCTCCATGGGGAGACACTTCCACTGCTAGCAGGACTTGGGGTGAAGAATCCGGAAGAAGGAACTGCTTCCCGGTAACCCCCAAAAGCCTCCAGCAAGAGATAGTCCCGAGGAGAAGAGTCCCACTCATCTTCATCGGTCCGTTGACTTGGAGAGATAGTGGTGATTTGGATGCTAGGGCATTCAAGCACCCGGGAACCTCCCAGCCGCACCTGCCGGGCTGGTTGGCTCTCGAAGGTGTCACCATCCAAGTTGGCGGGACGGGGTGGAGGAGAGTGCATGCCAGCACGGCTCCCTCCAAGATGCATAGGACATGGGATGCCCAAAGGAGAGGCATAAGGTGGTGGGTCTCCAAGGGTAAGTGAACAATAGCCAGGGAGATTGTCTGCTTCCAAGTCTGTAAAAAAAGACAGAAAGTGTGAATTAAGAGTTCCTTTGTTGGATTAAATCAGAGTCAGCTGGTCCAAGAAATTCCTTCATGGAAATTCTCAGGAAAGGCAATCTAGAAATAATTACCACCGACTTCTAGCTCCCACCTGTATTGGAGCATTAAAGATAGACAGATATTCCTCGACATAAGACTACGATGAAGCCTGAAACTTCTGTTGTTAAGCGAGACAGTTGTTAAGGGAGTTTTGCCTCATTTTACGACCTTTCTTGCCACAGTGATTAAGTGAATCTAGGGTGGAAATGCTACCGGTTTGCACCGGTTCAGGCGAACCGATAGTGGCAGCGGTACATGGTTTGGAGAACCGGTAGCGGCGGCAACACAAGGCTCCACCCACCCGCCTGGATGTCATTACTTCCTGGCTTTAACCAGGAAGTAACCTGTTTTTGAACCTCTGCACATGCGCAAAGGGTCCAAAATTGCATGTGACACGCAAGGAGCGTGCACTTCCAAACCGGTAGGGAAGGTAAGTAGATTTCACCCCTGAGTGAATCACTGCTGTTGTTAAGTTAGTAACATAGCTGTTAAATGAGTCTGGCTTTGCTTGTTGGAAGGTCACAAAAGGGGAAGATTGCACATGACTATGAGACACTGCAACCGTCATAAATATGAATCAGTTGCCAAGCATCTGAATTTTGATCACATAACCACAGGGATGCTATGATGGTCATAAGTGGGGATAACAGTGATAAATCACTTTTTTTCAGTGCCATTGTGACTTTGAATGGTCACTAAATGAAAGGTTATAAATTGAGGACTACCTGTATCACTGCAGTATATGAATGATTCTATTCTTAGTTTTTTGGTGCTATTAATGGTCTGGATATCCCTAGAATTTAGGTGAGTGTTTGTCACCTTTGGGAACTTGAAAGTGTATAGACGTCAACTCCCACCCAGAATTTTCCAACTCAATGGGGAATTCTGGGAGGGAGTGGTGCGGTGGCCTAGAGGGGGAGCTCTCACCTCACAATCAAAGGCTGTGAGTTCGATCCTAGGTAGAGGCAGATATTTCTCTCTCTGGGCACAATGAGAATATATCTGCTGAACAAAACTCCGTGTTGGCGATGGGAAAGGCATCTGGCCATTAAACTCCCTGCTGGCTCCTTTCAGTTGCCCAGACTCCACCCTGCAAGGGATTATGGGGTCATTAAAGTTGATGATGGGGAATTCTGGGAGTTGAAGTCCACACATCTTCAAGTTCCCAAGTTTGACCAACACTGCATGAGATGAATACTTCTCTTGTTTAAACCCAAAACGTCTGTGCAATTAGATCTATTTATATCTTGTAGCAATAAATTTCACCAACTCCTTACACATTTTCATTGCCAGGTTTTTTTTCTTCTTGGTCCAGATCACCGATAAGCCTCGATTTACAACCATAACTGAATCCAAAATTTCTGCTGCTAAGTGAGACATTGGCTCAGTTAGTTTTGCCCCATTTTACGACCTTTCATGCCACAGTTGCTAAGTGAACCACTACAATTGTTAAATGAGTAACAAGGTTGTTAAGTGAATCCAGCTTCCCCATTGACTTTGCTTGTCAGAAGGTCACAAAAGGGGATCACATGACCCCAGGACATTGCAACCATTATAAATGAGAGTCAGTTGCCAAAGGTCTAAATTTTCATTACGTGACCAACTGGGTTTTATCATAGATTTTAGTTGCTTTGTATTATTTTATAGATTTTTTAAATTGCATATTTACTGAGTGTTTTTATTTGTTCTGGCCTCTAGTCTATGACTGTAATAGACTGAATTGATTAATTACATGACCATGGGAATACTGCAATGGTTGTAAGTGTGGAAAAGTGGTCATAAGTCACTTTTTTCAATACTGCCCTGTTTTCCCGAAAATAAGACCCAGCCAGAAAATAAGGCCTAGCATGATTTTTCAGGATGCTCGTAATATAAGCCGTGCTGTTACAGATAGTGAGTTGTGGTGAGTTAGTTACCTTAAGGATTAAGAGCTGTCTCCTTAAGAGATTGCATTGTGGGAGATGTAGTGAGAGATTGCATTATGGGAAATGTAGTCCATGACATGTGACCTTATCTGTGTGTCTGATTGGCCACCGAGGCTCTCTGCCGGGGTTTTAGAACAAAGACATGGTCATTCTTGGATTACCTTAGAAGAGAGAGACAGGCTTTCTGAACAGGGGGACAAACTACCATCCTTTTATACTAGGAAATGGGATAGATTGTGAAATATTGGATGAACCTCACCGTGACTCATCCTAATTGTAAGTCTAAGTGTTCAAGGATTCCCAAATAAATATAATCTGCATGAAAACCTGTTTGCTAGAGTTTATCTGCCTGTTCCCGGTGGAGCCAGATGCCTGGGGAACAGAACATAAGCCCTATCCCAAAAATGAGCCCCAAGCTTAAGATCATCAGCAGATGGAGGTGTTTAGTACTGTATTTCTCACAAAATAAGACCTAACCAGAAAATAAGCCATAATGCGTCATTTGGAGCAAAAATTAATACCCCAAAATAAGACATCCCCTGATAATAAGCCCAATCGGGCAATAAGGCCAAGTTCTTATTTCAGGGTTCAAAAAAAATATAAGATAGGATCTTATTTTCAGGGAAACACGGTATTATAACTTCAAATCATCACTAAATGAACTGTTGTAATGCAAAGACTACCTTGTACAAATGATGGGCCTCCAGAAGACTATTGGAGTTCTTTTCCTGGTTCTTTGAAATAGACTCCTCAATGGACATATAACTACATCATCAGATATCACTCATTCAAATAGTGAGCAATCTAGAACAATATTATATGTTGCTCATCTATATACTGTGTAAATTTCTGCATTAGTCATTGCTAACACCGAATAGGCCTACAGAGAAACAGTATGAGATAGTGGTTAAGGCTCAGCCACAGGAAAAGAGAGAAACCACAAATGATTCCTCAGAATTGAATACAATTCTGTACAGCTTTTTGAAAGAAAAGGCAGTTGTTTTTGAAAGTTCAAGTTTCTAGTCCTCCAGTCTGTAAAATGAACACAACCACTTCTGTTGTGGATGTGAACAGATGTGTAAGTGTACAGAAATGCAGAGCGTTAAAGCACAGGCTGTAATGAATGAAACTATAGGTAGTTCTCAACTTAAAACAGTTCGTTCAGGGTGCCATTCGCACTTACAATGGCACTGAGAAAAAGTGACTTAGGAGCGCTTTTCACACTTATGACGGTTGCCACTTCCCCATGGTCACCTGATCAAAAATTATGAGCTTGGCAACTGACCCACATCTATGATGGTTGCAAGCATCCTGGGATCACGTGATTATCTTTTGTGATCTTCTGACAAACAAAAGTCAATGGGGAAGTCAGATTCACTTAACAACCATGTGACTAACTTAACAGCTGCAGGGATTCACTTAACCACTGTGGCAAGAAAGGTCATAAAATGGGCCAAAATTCACTTAACAACTGCCTTTCTTAGCAACAGCAATTTGGGGCTCAATTATAGTCGTACATTATGGTCTATGTACATCCATAAGCACTGAAATCCACTAGATGACTTTATACCAATTTCTCTCTCTCTCTCCCTCCCTCCCCCTC
>WNWU01013208.1:482155-534945 GCA_012654045.1 Ptyas mucosa
GAGGGGAGGGGAGGGGAGAGGAGAGGAGAAGAGAAGAGAAGAGAAGAGAAGAGAAGAGAAGAGAAGAGAAGAGAAGAGAAGAGAAGAGAAGAATTGGAAGGGACCTTGGAGGTCTTCTAGTCCAACCCCCTGCTTAGGCAGGAAACTCTATACCATTTCAGACAAATTGTTATCCAATCTCTTCTTAAAAACTTCCAGTGTTGGAGCATTCACAATTTCTGGAGGCAAGTTGTTCCACTGATTAATTGTTCTAACTGTCAGGAAATTTCTCCTTAGTTCTAAGTTGCTTCTTTCCTTAATTAGTTTTACCCATTTGCTTCTTATCCTACCCTCAGGTGCTTTGGAGAATAGCTTGACTCCCTCTTCTTTGTGGCAGCCCCTGAGATATTGGAATACTGCTATCATGTCACCCCATGATAGTCCTTCTTTTCATCAAACTAGACATACCCAATTCCAGCAACACTTCTTCATATGTGTTAGCCTCCAGTCCCCTAATTGTCTTTGTTGCTCTTCTTCATTCATGTGTCACAATGAGCTGTAAAATTTCCCCACTGGTGCATGATGGTCACACAACATACTACAAGAACCTGTGCTAATTTGAGTCTCAGGCATCATGACAGCCCAGATTGGATCTAATTAATACACATAATCCTTGATTTACAACCACAGTTGAGTCCAAAATGCAAAATTCAAGAATTAAGTGAATTTTGCCCCCTTTTTACAATCTTTCTTGCCACAATTGTTAAGTAAATCACTGCAGTTGCTAAGATAGTAACACGGTTTTTATGTGAATCTGGCTTTCTTATTGACTTTGCTTGTCGGAAGGTTGCAAAAGTTGATCACATGATTCTGGGGTGCTGCAACTGTTATAAATACATGCCAGTTGCCTTGTGTCTGAATTTTGATCACACAACTAAGAGGATGCTGCAATGGCTGTCAGTGTGAAAGACAGTCATAAGAGCCGTGGCGCAGTGGTTAGAATGCAGTATTGCCGGCTAACTCTGCTCACAATCAGCAGTTCAGTTCTGACTGGCTCAAGGTTGACTCAGCCTTCCATCCTTTCCAAGGCCAGTAAAACGAGGACCCACATTGTTGCTGACTCTATAAACCGCTTAGAGAGGATGGTAACATGGGTTTATTTATTTATTATTTATTATTTAAATTTTTATACCTCCCTTCTCCCAAAGGACTCAGGGCGGTGTACAGCCACAATAAAACAACATATCTCCATAAAATTTAAAAACGGTTTAAAACATATTAAATAATTTGGCCCTTATATTAAAAAATTAAAAACACCCACTTAAAATTCATTTTCTAAGCCAGCCCAGCCTGCTGAAACAATAAAGTCTTAAGGGCACGGCAAAGGGTACATAGGTCGGGGATCATATATATCTCCGGGGGCAATTCATTACAGAGGGCAGGTGCCCCCACAGAGAAGGCTCTCTCCCTGGGTGTCGCCAGTTGAATTGTTTGGCTGACGGCACCCTGAGGAGTCTCTCTCTGTGGGAGCGTATTGGTGCTGGGAGGCTATCGGTGGCAAAAGGCGATCCCGTACGTATCCAGGTCCCAAGCCATGGAATGCTTTCAGCACCTTGAATCGCACCCGGAAGACCACTGGGAGCCAGTGCAGCTTGCGCAGGAGAGGTATTACATGGATGTGCCATGTCACTCCCATAATCACCTGTGCGACCGCATTCTGGACCAGTTGGAGCCTCCGAGTGCTCTTCAAGGGGAGCCCCAGGCAGAGAACATTACAGTAGTCCAGACGGAAAGTGACGAGGGCATGAGTGACTGTCGCAAGGCGTTCCAGTCCAGAAAGGGATGCAACTGATAAATCAGGTGAACCTGTTAAAAAGCCCTCCTGGCCACAGCCATCATATGATCTTCTAGAGTCAGCCATGCATCCAGGAGGACACACAAGTTGCGAGCCTGCTCTGAGGGGGCCAAGATCTCACCCCCAATAGTCAGCGATGGAGCCCGCTGGCTAACCAGGATGCCAAAACCACAGCCACTCGGTCTTGGAGGGTTGGTTTTGAGCTTGTTTCTCCCCATCCAGATCCGCACGGCTTCCAGGCACCGGGACATATGTCAAGGGCATCATTGGGGTGGTCCAGTGTGGAGATGTACAGCTGAGTATCATCATTGTACTGATGGAACTTCACCCCAAAACCATGGATAATCTCACCCAGTGGCTTCACATAAATGTTGAACAGGAGGGGCGAAAGGACTGACCCTTGTGGCACCCCACAAACAAGGCACCTCGAAGTCGACCTCTGTCCCCCTCCCAACACAGACTGCATGCAGTCAGAGAGGAAGGAGGAGAACCACCACAACACGGTGCCCCTCACTCCTAACCCCTCCAACCGATGCAGCATGATACCATGGCTGATGGTATCAAAAGCCATTGAGAGATCTAATAGGACCAGGACAGATGAGCAACCCCTGTCCCGAGCCCTCCAGAGATCATCAACTGATGTGACCAATGCCGTTTCCGTGCTGTACCCCAGCCTGAAGCCCGACTGGTATGGATCCAGATAGACAGCTTCATCCAGGTACTGGGGAAGTTGTCACGCCACCACATTCTCAACAACCTTCACCACAAAGCGGAGGTTGGAGACTGGACAATAGTTTGCTAATACAGCCAGGTCCAGGGAAGGCTTTTTGAGGAGGGGTCTCACCACCGCATCTTTCAAGGCAGGAGGGAAGAAACCCTCACTCAAAGAAGCGTTAATAATCACCTGGAGCCAGCCTCGTGTGACCACCCGGGAGGCCAGCACCAACCAGGAGGGACACGGGTTCCAATAAACATGTGGTAGCGCTAAGCCTACCCAGTATCCTGTCCATGTCCTCGGGAGTCACAAGGTCAAACTCCTCTCAGATAACACTCTCAAGACCCACCTCCGTCACCCCATCTTAACCTACCCAGTCAGACTCCAGGCCATCCTGAATCTGAGCAATTTTGTCATGCAGATATTGCACAAAATCCTCAGCCCTACCCTGCAAGGGGTCTTCCCTCGCTCCCAAATGAAGAAGGGAGTGGGTCACCCTAAACAGGGCAGCTGGGTGGTTCTCTGCAGATGCAATAAGGGTGGAAAAATAATTAGATTTTGCCGCTCTTATCGCCACTAGATACATCTTAATATGAGACCTCACCAGTGTTCGGTCAGATTCGGAATGGCTGGCCCTCCAATCACTCTCCAGGAGTCTTTTCTGGTGCTTCATCTCCCTCAGCTCCTCAGAGAACCAGGGAGCCAATTGAGATCGGCACCGGGTCAGAAGCCGCAAAGGCACGATGCGGTCCAAAGCTCCAGTGGCCACCCTATCCCAGGTGGCCACCAGGTCTTCAGTTGAGTCGTGAGCCAGAGCCTCAGGGAATGGCCCAAGCTCCATCTGGAACCTATCCAGATCCATCAGGCGCCTGGGACGGAACCACCTAGTCAGTTCCGTCTCCCTGCGGTGGAAGGTAGTGGCTCAAAAGTCTAGTCAAAGGAGTGAATGATCTGACCATGACAAGGGCTTGATGATTATATCCCCTATTTCTAGATCATTCGACCACTGACCAGAAACAAAAATCAGATCCAGAGTGTGCCCCCCCACCCCAGTGAGTAGGGCCTTGAGTAGGCCCCCCACCCCAGTGAGTAGGGCCTTGAGTAGGCCCCCCACCCCAGTGAGTAGGGCCTTGAGTAGGCCCATGGCCATCATGGAAGCCATGAATTCCTGAGCTGCCTCTGATGTTTCACCGACAGATGGCAGGTTGAAATCCCACATAACCATAAGTCTAGGGGTACCCACCGCCACCCCGGCTATTACGTTGAGCAGCTTGGGCAGGGGCCACCGCTACGTGGCAGGGAGCCAGGTAGGAATCAGAAAGCTCATCTGTACCCCATGACCCCCCTTCACAAGGAGAGACTCACATCCGGCTATCTGAGGTATAGTGGCCTCCCTCGGACAAAGACTTTCCTTTATAATAGCCGCCACCACCACCCTGCCCCTAACCTGAGCCCTTGGCTGATGAAATGGATGGAAGCCTGGTGGGCACATTTCAACGAGGGGAACCCCCTCCTCCAAGCCCATCCAGGTCTCCGTAATACCTGCCACGTCAGCACCCCCCTCCTGAACAAGATCGTAAATGAGGGGGGCTTTATTTATCGCAGACCTGGCATTGCACAACACCAGTCGGAGGCCCAGGCCCTGTGGATCTGTGCAACCCAGAGAACAAGAAACGCAAACAGCAAGTGCACACTCCCGAAACATGATATGAGTTAGGACAAGCATGGGTTAGGACAAGCTGGTGATTGGCTGGCTGAAGGAAATAAGTACCACAAATGAGCCAATCACATTATTATACAAATCCAATTGTGCCTTCATTCGTCATTCACTACGTCGTTCAAACTCAGAAAAAATTAAATTGAGGGCACGTTCAGCCATTCAGTTAAAAGTGGTTTGCCCTGGACTTGCAAATGTAGGCATTAAAGTGCCTCTCTTTTTTTGCAGAGGGATTCCCAATATATCCTGACTCAACATTGCCTTGCTTGTGAATTCACATATTATTAGTGGCGGGATTCAAAATTTTGTACTATTCTGTGGAGGTAGCTTGGTAGGCCTGGCATTGTTTGGTGGGTGTGGCTTGATGGGCATGGCTTGATGGGTGTGGCAGGGGAAGGATACTGTAAAATCTCCATTCCCACCCCACTCCAGGGGAAGGATATTGCAAAATCCCCATTCCCACCTCACTCCAGGGGAAAGTTACTGTAAAATCTCACTCCCTCCCCACTCCAGGGGAAGGATACTGAAAAATCCCCATTCCCTTCCCACTTCAGGGGAAGGTTACTGCAAAGTCCCCATTTCCTCCCAATCAGCTGGGACTCGGGAGGCAGAGAATAGATGGGGGCAGGGCCAGTCCGGGGTGGTATTTACCGGTTCTCCGAACTACTCAAAATTTCCGCTACTGGTTCTTCAGAACCGGTCAGAACCTGCTGAATACATATTATGCTATTATGCATATTATGCTATTCCCAATGCAAATCTTGATGATTAGGGTCACAGAAGACCTTAAGAGTGAACCTGAAAGAAAGCATAATAGTTGTGGGAACAACTTCCCATGATATGGGAACTCTGAGACGATCCTAAATCTGCCAGTTTTAACAAATGATATTTCCAAGGGTTTCAGACCCACCACCTCAAAGCCCACATGCCATTATTCTTATTCTATATAACATTGGATGTTCCCCAGGGATTAACAGACCTCCATGTCCGGTTTCCTTGCCCCAATGGGAGAAGGGAATGACGCATGGCCTGTACAAGAAATAGAGAATTCCAGCCCAGAGCACGCACTAGCCTTCTTTCCCGCTCTTTCTTTTTCTTTCTTTTTTCTTTTCTGTTGTCCTCTTTCATTAACTTAATCGAAACCATCCCCTTTTTTCAGCAAACTGAGAGGAGAAAGGCCGTAGCTCAGTGCCAGAGCAGTCCTGGTTTGAAAACATTTAACCACCTCTCCACACTGGAAGGGTGGGGGAGGATATCTTAATAAGGTCAGTTGCCGTCCTTGAGGAGATTTTCATGCCTCTTTCCAAAGCAGTTTAGAAACTTGTGAGGGAAACTCCGGGCAGGGTTACCCTTCAGCCAGTCCTTGGTTTCAAATGTCTCCTTTCATGTCCAATAATATGTCTGGCTTTATTAAATAACAGACATGGAAAGTGCTTTTTGGTGAACTTTCCTACCCATTATTATGCCTCCCTGGCTCCCTTCCCTTCCCCTCCCCTTTTTTCCTCTCCTCTCTTCCCCTCCTCCTCTCCTGTTCCCTCTCCCCTCTTTCCATTTTCCTTCTCTCTCCTCTCTCCCTCCTTTCCTTCCTCCCACTGCCTCCTACTTTTCCTTCCTTCCTTCCTTCCTTCCTTCCTTCCTTCCTTCCTTCCTTCCTTCCTTCCTTCCTCCCTTCCTTTTCCTTTCCTTTCCTTTCCTTTCTTCCTCCCTCCCTCCCTCCCTTCCTCCCACTGGCTCCCACTTTTCCTTCTTTCCTTCTTTCCTCCCTCCCTCCCTCCCTCATTCCCTCCCTCATTCCCTCCCTTCCCTCCCTCCCTCCCTCCTTCCTTCCTTCGTTCCTTCCTTCATTCCTTCCTTCCTTTCTTCCTTCTTTCCTTCCTCTTCCTAAGACCTTCCATTATTCTCTTTGGTGGTGACACACAAAGATTCTTAAAAACCCTTCAAAAGTAGATTCCAATATATAAAGCAATATTTGGGAGATGTTACTTCATTTCTTATTCTTACTCCATGGATTTTTCCTTTAAAAAAAATGTATGGACAGCGACATACACCCCAATCCATAGCCCCATTCAGGGTAAGCAACATAATGTAATGCTCAGAAAAAGAGTTATGAGTGAAGAGCCAAAGGAGATGTAGGTAAGTAAAGAAAAAGGTAGGAAATCTAATGAAATTCAGGTTCCTCAGATGAACCCATAAAACCCATCGCCCATAGAAACAACTTCCACCACCCGCTATGATGTTGGTCAATCAGACCTTCACACAAAGTTGTTCAGAAAGATAGAGAAGGTATAGACCCTTGATGGTGAACCTATGGCACAGGCATGCAGAGACCTCTGCGGGGACATGAGCCATCATCCAGCTCAGCTCCACCACGCATGCATGTGTGCCTCCCGCCGGCCAGCTGATTTTCAGGTCTCTGCCACACATGCGTAGGGGTGGGGCACATGCGGGAGACACAAATGTATGTGCATGGGAGTTGCACACGCATGGGCAGGGGATGGGGGAAGTGCAGAAGGTTCAGTGAGCCCCCCACAGCCCATTTTTGATCCTAGGTGGCTACAGGGAGGCCTACTAGGCTCAAAACAGGGCATCGGGGAGCGGCGCGCCCCCCCATGACCTGTTTTTGGTTCCAGGAAGCTGAAGGGAGGCCTACTAGGCCCCAAAAGGGGCGTGGGGGTGTGTGACATGTGCCCCTCATGGCTCATTTTTGCGCCCAGGAGGCTGACATGAGGCCTACTAGTTCCAAAACGGGGCGCGGAGGCAGGGGTAGGTTCTAAAAATTTTTACTACCAGTTCTGTGGGCGTGGCTTATTTTGTGGGCATGGCTTGATGGTCATGTGACAATTATTTAGGATTTAGCAGAGGTACTGTACCGATCTATCCATTTATTTTTGCAGGCACTGATCTACTCATGTATTTTTGCAGGCACTGATCTACTGATTTGTTTTCTTATAACACTGATCAGCTGTAGGGTGGCCCTTTGAAGCCCCGCGGCAAGAGTTTAAACAGTTTTTTTTCCCTCTAGCCATCAGCTGGGACTCAGGAGGCAGCAATAGATTGGGGGTGGGGCCAAATAAAAGGTAAGAATAACACGGGGTGGGGAGCGGGAGGGGCAGGGCGGGGGGGCAGAACTGGTTCGGTGATGTCATATCATCACTGCTACCGGCTCGGGAGAACCAGGCCAAACCAGGAGGAACCCACCACTGAGCGGGGGATTTGTGTGCACATGCACGAGGTTGGGGGGAGTGCAAGGGGAGTCGTGCACCCATGTGCAGGGAAGTGGGACATGTGGGGTGTGTGCGCAGATTGCATTATGGGTGCCGGCACCTGTGCATGCTGTTGCACCTGCACCCACGCACTTTTGGCACGCAACAACAAAAAGGTTAGCCATCACTGATTATCAGTCTTAATCATTCTATCGTAATCCTACTAGTTGATTAATTTGGGCACACTTTGGGCAGAAGGCCACAGTTGTAACCAAATCCTAGTTTTGCCCCGGGGATGCTCAGGGTGCACTATTTTATGCAAGCAAGGACTTCTAAAATAAAGACTATCATACAAACCAATGTTATATTGTTAGCATTCTACTAATTTTAGAGATGCCTGCAGAACATTACCATACATTCAGGATGCAACTAAACCTTCCTCTTGTGATATCCATTTAGTATCACTGGATACTATTTTATTCCCCTTAACCCATTTTCTACTAGCCAGCCCATCTCTCTGTCAGTGTAAGGGTTCCAAGCAGGGGTGAAATGCTCCTGGTTTGGACCGGCTCGGGCGAATAGGTGGTGATGGCGGCGGGCAGTTTGGAGTACCGGTAGCAAAAATCCCTGCCCTCCCCATCCCAGCTGAGCCGCGCAATCGTCAGAGCCTTTTGAAAGCATTTTTTTACATGGTTTTACATGTAAAAAATGGTTTTAAAAGTAAAAAAAAAATGGCCACGCCCACCCAGTCACATTACCCCCCACCCCCAATAAGTCACGCCCACAGAACCGGTAGTAACAAATTTTAGATTTCACCCCTGGTTCCAAGTAACACACCCAATGGAATCAAAACTCCAAAGCAGGCATGTTCCTCGAAGTATAGATGTATAAGGCATGTCATATTGGCACATTTGGGGAAACCCGACTCTAAACCCCCCTCAGGTTTCCCCCTAGTTTAAAGTAACATTTTCTTTCCCCTGCCCCTGCAGCCCACCACATGCTCCAATCAGGTCACAGTCCAAGGGTCACTTGGTCTCAGATCCCACCTCCTTGCACCTGGTGGGAAAGTCCTTGGTTCTCAGAGGAGAGAATTTTATTTTGGCTACAATCCCCCAGCTATCTCTACCTCCCCCCTCCCGTTCCCACAGCTCAACTCATCTCTGCTGTGGCAGCCCTGAAGGTGCCAAGGGCAAAACGACTCCAAGGCTGACAGTCAGTGCGACCAGGGTTGCTTGATCGTGCTTCACTGAACAAACCACAATTGATTGGGCTTGCGCAACACCGAAGGCAACAAAACCTGGTTTTTAGGCCCCAACAACCTAAGTGACAAATATACAAATCCTATTTGGGGATTAGCATTTTGTGTGACAACAGAATTGGATTTGGCTAAGATGCTGAGCTTGTTGATCAAAAGGTCAGCAGTTCAGCGGTTCGAATCCCTAGTGCCGCCTAACGGGGTGAGTTCCCGTTACTTGTCCCAGCTTCTGCCAACCTAGCAGTTCGAAAGCACGTAAAAAATGTAAGTAGAAAAATAGGGACCACCTTTGGTGGGAAGGTAACAGTGTTCCATGCGCCTTTGGCATTTAGGCATGCCAGCCACTTGACCACGGAGACGACTTCAGACAGTGCTGGCTCTTCGGCTTTGAAACGGAGACGAGCACCACCCCCTAGAGTCAGGAACGACTAGCACATATGTGCGAGTGGAACCTTTACCTTTACCAATCTTGTATCTTTCATA
This sequence comes from Ptyas mucosa, assembly GCA_012654045.1. Lineage (NCBI taxonomy): Eukaryota > Metazoa > Chordata > Lepidosauria > Squamata > Colubridae > Ptyas > Ptyas mucosa. The sequence continues at coordinate 491,363 of WNWU01013208.1, forward strand.
TCGATGCTTATCATAAGATAATTTGGCCAGCTTAGTACTTTCTTGTGGCCTACTCTTTTATTATTGAACACCTATTGCAACTCACAAAAACAGGCTGCAAATTCCATTCCTAAGTCACTGTCATCCATCCATCTAGCCATCTAGCCATCCATCCATCCATCCATCCATCCATCCATCCATCCAGGGGTGGGCTTCAAAAAATTTAGCGAGGGGTTCTCTGCCCAGTTGCTGGTTTTTTTTCACCCTCTCCAAGCCTCCACATGTGCCCTGCACTTCCCTGCATCCAAAATGGGCCGTGTGGGTTTTTGGATAATGGTATTATTAAATAGACAGAATTTAGGGAAATAATTGAGTAAATATCAAGTTGTGTTCTTTGAAAATGTAAAATAATATGTTGGGATAAATAGTTAAAATGAAGATGTTATGTTGGGAGTAATCGTTAAAATATTGTTTAAACATTGATAATAATTGTAATGATTTGAATATTTGAATACATTTAACTAAATCCTTTTTATTTATTTTTTTCTTTATATTTTTTAAGATGGCAATTTGTGGAGATGTGAAATTTAAAAAAAAAAGGTGTTAGTACTTGTACAAATCTATGACGGGATCAAAGCTTCGTTCTGAAAAGATATTTTTTTTATGTTTGTGTTTTTAAAATTAAAAAAAACTTTTTCCAAAATGGGCTGTGTGGGGACTCCTGGGAAGGGTGGGGTGGGCGTGGCCAGCCAGGAGTGGGATTTGGGGGTTTTCTGAACTGCACAGAATCTTAGCTAGAGATTCTCCCAAACCCCTGTAAACCCCCAGCAGCCCATTCCTGCATCTATCCGTCCAAGTTTCAGCATTCTAAGGGAAAGGCTTTCACTAAACAGCAGTGTGGGATACCACAACTTCATCCCCTTTGCTGGATTTAAGAGATTTGGAAAGCTTTTAAAAATAACGGCAAACTCTTGGTGGAACCAAAGAAGAGCTAAATCCAAATAAATTGGAATTTCCAAGAAGGAGAAACTCCCAGCTAACAACTTGAACAGAGGCAGCATTTTGTTTCAAAGGGTCTTATAGCCCCTGTAGCCGTGATGGTGAACCTATGGCACACGTGCCAAAAGTGGCACGCAGTGCCATCTTTCCAGGCACGCCAGCCGTCGCCCGTTGCTCTTCTGGGTTCCAGTGTGCACGTGTGCCAGACAACTGGTCTTTGGGCATGCATGCGCACACTGGGAAGCTGAGCTTTCGGTTTCCGGTATGTGGATGCATGCTGGCCAGCTGGTCTTCGCGCACGCATGGATGCCAAAAACCAGAAGACCAGGTGACCAGCGCATGTGCACAGAACCACGTGCGCAGAACCACGTGCACAGAAACTCAGAAGGAATTGCTCTTTCAGTTTCCGGTGCTCCCATGCATGCATGCCAGGGAGCTGCTCTTCCAGTTTCTGGTGCTCCCTCCCCCTGTGCGCACGCTCCTGTTTTGGCACTCAATGCCAAAAAGGTTCGCCAACACTGCCCTATAGGATTGGGAAAACATTTGGATAAGAATTGTGCTAAATTTCTTTTTCTTTTTATAAGGGTATATATATACACCACCTTTAAAGTGCTCCATGGCTTAGGGCCGGGATACCTCTGAGACCGATGTCTGCCATCAGTAGCCTCCCACCAGACACAGAGAGGGGCTCCTCAGGGTGCCATCGGCCAAGTTATGTCGGCTGGCGACACCCAGGGGGAAGGCCTTCTCTGTGGGTGCTCCTGCCCTTTGGAACAAACTGCCCCCGGAAATACGTAAGATTTCTGATCTCCGTGTATTTCGCTGCACTGTTAAAACCCTACCATTCTGCCAGGCTGGGCTATCCTTGTGAATTATTTTAAATTGGGTGTTTTAATTGGGTTTTAATTCTGAGCCAAAATTGTTTATTACTTTTAATTGTTTTTAAATCGATGTATATATATATTATGTTTTAATTGGCTGTACACCGCCTCGAGCCCTTTGGGAGGAGGGCGGTATAGAAATTAAATTAATAAATGAAAAATAAATAAATAAAATATGACAATCCACTGTTTCTTTTTTAAACTCTCATCTGAGACCAGGTCTTTTGTTATATATAATTTAATTGATTTTCAGAAACAATAAATTAAAACATAAGCAAAGAAGAAAAAATAATTTAAAAAAGAAAAAAATTAAGAAGAAGAGAAGATAGAGGTTCAAAAATTAAAAAAAAGAAAAAAGAACAAGAATGGTTTCCAAAGTTCTTAGGTACAGGTATAAACAATAAGGAGACATCAAATTCTTACTCTAGGGATATAATCCCTCATCATTCTGATCATCAAATTCCAAAATCGACATTTCATTTCCTTCAGTCTTTCACCAAAAAATCCCAAACTGCTTCCAAGTAGAAATAAAATTAGTCAAAGTCTTTTCTTTAATCAAAGCTGTCAATGTCTCCATCTCTTCCGATTCCATCAGCTTCCTCACCCATTCTCCCGTTGTAGGTATCGGTGAGTCCTTCCATCTTTGTCCGTATAAAAGACTCAATACTTTTATGATACATAAAAGCAAACTTCCATAAAACTATCTTCTGAGCTGAAATATAGTTTGGAAGTAGGAAAAAAAGAGCTTGCTAATTGTTAACATATGAGCGCCATCTTGTGGTCCATCAGTTACATTGTTTTTGATGTTTGTGTCTTTTCTTTAAGTTGCTATCCCTAATTGGTACATTTCTAGCATCTAACTATCTATTTTGACTTTTGTAAGAATATTTCAAGTTAGGATAAGAGCTTCACACTTTATCTTTCCTTCTTTCTTAATACAGCTTGATTTTGCTGATCATTGTGAGATTAGAGCCTTGGATAGTACAGTGGTCTAAAGCCCTGTTATTAACATCAGCTGCTTGCAATTACTGCAAGTTCGAATCCCACCAGGCTCAAGGTTGACTCAGCCTTCCATCCTTTCTAAGGTGGGTAAAATGAGGACCCAGATTGTGGGGGCAATAAGCTGACTTTGTATAAATATACAAAAGTATGAAGGCTATTGCTTAACGCACTGTAAGCCACCCTGAGTCTCCGGAGAAGGGCGGCATATAAATCAAATAAAAATAAAAAAATAAAATAAAAATAAATAAAACTGGCCTTAGTTAAGTGTTGTCAGCCTAGAAATGAGTGGAAAGGCTGCAATCTCTAGTACAACATTTCTCAATCTTGGCCATTGGAAATGGGAGAATTTTAACTCCCAGAATTCTCCAGGCAGCTAAACTGGTTAAACTAAGATGTCTGTGGAATTCTGGGAGTTGAAGTCCATTCATCTTCAAGTGCCCAATTTTGAGAAACACTGCTCCAAGTCACATATAGTATCTCGGTGCTGCAGAGGGAGGAGGTTATAGTACAGTATAAAAATGATTCCACCTGTAACTTTGTTAATAGGTAGTAAGGCAGCACAGGCTGGGGAAGGCCAATATCTCTCCCATATTAAATTTTGGGGAAAAGGTTAGGAGAGATACATCTCCTTGATGAAAGCTGATGGCATTAATAACTGTTCTGACCCAGCCTTAGCAGAAACAAGAAATAGACTCCTTTTCATGAAAAGCCCCACTTTATTTTCCCTATTTTTCAGGTTATAAGACCCACCAAGATTTCAAAAAGGTAAACAAAAAGAAAAATGTTCTTGCCTTCCCGGGCCCCCAGGGGCACTCTGCAGGCCTCCCAATCCCTCTGCGCGTCCTGTTTTTTTGCAAAAAATGGCCCTGTTTTCCTGAAACCTGCTAACTTTTGTCTTGGGTGAGATCTCTCTCTCTCTCCCCCTCCCTCACACACACACACACACACCCCATCCTCCAGTGCTAGAAAAACTCTGAACAGGGTTCACAACTGGGATGGCATCTGTCCAGACTTTCTATAGATTTGTTGTCCCTGTAAATGGTATTTCTATTTCAAGCCTCTCCATCCATTTGCCTTGCTGCTGTTATGGGGTGGTTGGTGGGGGGTTTCCCTGACATTCCCCCCCCCTCTCTGTGCAAACGGTGGGGGTTTCCCCCCACCCCACCCCCTTGTGACGCTGCTGCAACTTCCCTTTTGTGCACGTGGGAATGGTGCTCCGTTGGTTCCGCAAAGCCCAAGTCTTTCTTCAACTAGACGCTTAATATAATAATTTTTTTTAAAAAAATTGGCCAAGTGTTATTGGACACACAAGGAATTTGTCTTGGTGCATACGCTCTCAGTGTACATAAAAGAAAAAAAAAGATACGTTCATCAAGAATCATCAAGGAAGCAACGTCCCGGGACCTCTCTCAAGCAATGAATGGTCAAGGAGGGAGGCAAGATGATCGCCGAATGCATTTTTTTCTTGCCTCTTCGGAGATTTGAGCTGACTGGTCTTCGCCTTGCACCCCAAGACAAAGCCGGACGCTCCTTTATTAGCTCCGGACGATTCAGCCTAGCCGTGTCCTAAAATTGGGAAGGATAGGCAAACCGTATCGTGGGAACCCAGCCACGCTCAAGCGCTAATGGCTTGCAGATAATGGGCTGGACGGGTCGCACCGTCGAAGAACAGGAAGAAAGTTGGCTAAGTGTTCTTTGGGGCATCCAAGCCGAATTAAAACTTTTCCATCCGTTCCTTGCCTCCCTCCCTGGCCAGGTCGTTATTTGAACGCCTCGCGTAGGTTTGCTGCTCCCACTCCCCCCCCCCCAAGTATAAATGCTATTTCCCTCCCCAAAATGATTCAATAAGGGAAAAAGAAAAGAAAAGCCGGGAAACTCCTGTTGTTTAGACTCTTCCCCCTCTAGGCACACCTACGCACCGTTTCTCCGTTTTGATTGGCTCCCTTTCCCTTCACCTGCCTTCTCATTGGTTCCCGATTTCCGCCCCTTTAAAAAAAAAACTTTCAGCAAACTTCCTCAACTTTATATATCTTTTTTTTTTCCTCGTGTTGCGGCGGCTTTTTAAAGGGGATCGTTCAAGAAAGTAGTCCAGAAAGTTTTTAATCCAGGTGAGTTTTCCCAGGGGGCGGTGGGGTGAGAGGGTCGTAGGGCGGAGTTTTTATCGCTATGCGTCTTGGCTTGGGTGGCACGCATTTTCTCACGATCTCTTCGCCCGCGGATCGGGGTCTGCCTACAACCGTGGGGGGGGGGGGGGGGGAGAGGATGCGGAGATTGTGGTTCGGCGCTTGCCAAAGAAGAAGGCCGCCTTCCTTCTGCCATCGGATTTGAAAATGAAACGGCATGGGCCGGTTTTTAAATGCGTCAACTTCCAGGGTAACAGTAACAGAGTTGGAAGGAACTTTGGTTGTTGGCGGACCAGATCCTGTCCTGTTTTCCTTCTTTTAAAAAGCAAGTTTGACCCGGAATGAAAATAACAACCAGGGTGGACGCTTTAGAGAGGTGGTTTAAATAAGCAGCTCTTAAAAGACAGGATTAAAAAAAGCCCAGTTTCGAAATTGGCACATTCGAAAAGGACAGGGAAAGTGAGGAAGGAGAAAACTAATCGATTAGACTTAATTCTTTAGGGATGTTTTTTTTTTAAAAAAAAAAATCGGTTCTTCCTTTAAAAAAAAAAGAATAATAAAACAGAACAGAATAACAGAATTGGAAGGGACCTTGGAGGTCTTCTAATCCAACCCTCTGCTTAGGCAAGGTTATTGTTGTTGTTAGATAGTTGGGAAGCCGTGTCCGACCCATCGTGACCTCATGGACAAGGTTCCTCCAGGCTTTCCTGTCCTCTACCATCAGGGATGGATTCTACTTACCTTTACTACCGGTTCGCAACAGGAACACACGTGCAGACTTCTGCACATGTGCAGATCGTCCATTGTGACATCCAGGCAGATGGGCAGAGCCTCCCGCCAATTTTACTACCGGTTTGCAAAAACCGGACAGAACTGGGAGCAACCCACCACTGTCTACCATCCTCTGGAGTTCATTTAAGCTCATGCCTACTACTTCAGTGACTTCATCCAGCCATCTCATTCTCTGCCGTCCCATTCTTCTTTTGCCCTCAATCGTTCCCAGCATTAGGCTCTTCTCCAGTGAGTCCTTCCTTCTCATTAGGTGGCCAAAGGTATTTGAGTTTCGTCTTCAGGATCTGGCCTTCTAAAGAGCAGTTGATCTTCCTTAGGACTGACCGGTTTGACTCCTTGCAGTCCAAGGGACTCGCAGGAGTCTTCTCCAGCACCATAGTTCAAAGGCCTCAATTCTTTGGCGCTCAGCCTTCCTTATGGTCCAACTTTCACAGCCATAAATTGCAACTGGGAAAACCAGAGCCTTGACTATACACACTTTTGTTGGCAGGATGATGTCTCTGCTTTTTAGTATGCTGTCTAGATTTGCCATAGGAGCAAGCGTCTTTTAATTTCTTGGCTGCAGCCCCATCTGCGGTGATCTTATACCATGGTACCCTATACCATTTCAAACAAACAGTTATCCAATATCTTCTTAAAAACTATCAATGTTGGAGCACCCACAAATTCTGAGGCAAGCCATTCCAGTGATTAATTGTTCTATTTATAACAAAATTTCTCCTTAGTTCTAGTTCGCTTCTCTCCTTGATTAGTTTCCACCCATTGCTTCTTGTCCTGCCTTCAGATGCTTTGGAGAATAGGTTGACTCCCTCTTCTTTATGGCAGTCCGTTAGATACTGGAACACTGTTATCATATCTCCCCATAGTCCTTCTTTTCATTAAACTAGACATACCCAGTTCCTGCAACCATTCTTTATATGTTTCAGTCCCTCTGTTATGGAATGAAGAGATTGAGAGTCATCCCAAAGGGCAAACAGAATCAGATTTTATTATTGCAATAAGGTTCAGAGTCCGATTCATACCCGGAAGTCTGAACAAAATTATGGGTCGGGGACCCTGGTCTTTATACAGTTTCAAACAAAGGAAAGTGCTAACACAGCGGTTCTAATTACTAAAAACATTTGTTACATGAAATGATATCTTCCTGATTAGAGGTTCTTACATGTCTTGCCAAACAAATATAACTTTTCTGAAAATTATCTTTGGTGATAAAGACTCACTGTCTCATTTTGGTATCCTTGACATTTGTAACTTTCAAACAGTATGTCACCCAAGATATGGGTCTTTCTGACAGCGAGGGGTCCTCCCTTACAGAATGTTGCTTATACAGGGGAGTTTGGCTGGCTTTTGTATTTTTACACTGGATACATTTGGAAAGGAATACTAGAAAGATGTCCAGTGGTCATTTAGTAGGTCCCGCATTCATCATCATCATTATTATTAGAGAGGGCCCTTCAGTGGTCATCTAGCTGGACCCGCATTTCCTACTTTACCTCGGTCCCCTAATCATCTTTGAAAATATAAAATAAAACTAATGGATAAGAGACAAACGCGCACACTGTTTTTTTCCTAATCAGATTGAACAATAGTTTTCAAAATTTAGTCATCTGTTTCCTAATAATACAAACTCTGAAACAAAAAAATTGGCCGCCTTTAGAGTGACATCATTCGTATCATTCTATGAGAAGAAGTGAAATCTAAGATTTCATCAGGGAGTTCACTTAGAAGTGGCTTTAAATCTGAGCAACAGGTTTTATCATCAAATTGGCAGCATGGTAGGCATATTAATGAGGTCAGAGGTGAATCCTACAGTAAGCTCTTTGAAAATATGTGTCAATGGCTTCCTAATCAGTAGCCATTAAACTTCATATGTATTATGACGTTCATTGTGGGCAATTCTTTTAAATATTTTTTGGCCTTTTGGGATGACAGTGTTTCAGTGTTGCCAAGAAAAGAGATTGAGAGAGGGAGCTTTTTAAAGTACAGATGCAAACTAAACAAGATATCTAGATTATAGGGTCCTTGGTGCTCTCTGGGTTTGTTTGTTCTTTTGGGTTTTTTTTTTTTTTGCAGACATTTAATAATGCAACTAGGTAACATCATCAGTGCTATCAGTATATTCATGAACTGGAATAGGACCTAGCAAGAAGGTCAGCCAATGGGGGCTGTTTGCTGATTCAGACAGCAAGGAGCCTGGGCGTGGCTTAATTGTTCTATATTAAACTCTTTAGTTCTGAAAGTGAAACTAGTCTGCTCTCTGAATTGGAATTGAAACTGAAGCTCATCTCTGCTATTCTCTCCTTTGCCTGTGTTTTTTGCCTGTAACTCTCTACCAGGTTGGAAGAATCTGCCGTTGATATTGTATGTGTTATATTATGTATAAAGAGAAGTTAATGAATCCTGCTGAATCAGTTTCCTTTCTGCTTTCTGGATTTGATTTCTGCAACAAACTTTTGCAAGTGCTAGACAGGCACTTCTAGTACTGATGATGTTACCTGGTTGGGTTGTGAAATGTCTGCAAGAAAACAACCAAGCTCAGAGACCACCAAGGACCCCACCTTGAGTTACAGATATTCTCATGAATGAAGGCAAATATAGATAGACATAAAATAACAGAGTTGGAAGGGACCTTGGAGGTCTTCTGGTCCAACCCCCAAGTCAGACAGGAAACGCTATACCCGTGATGGCAAACCTATGGCACGGGTGCCACGTGGCACGTGGAGCCTTATTGGTGGGCACGCAAGTGTTGTCCTAGCTCAGCTGCAGCGTGCATGCATGCACAGGCCAACTGATTTTCAGGCCTTCCGGTCCCACCGGAAGTCGGGAAACTGACTGTTTCCGGCCTCCGGAAGGCCTCTAGGGGGATGGGGAAGGCTGCTTTTGCCCTCCCCAGGCTCCTAGAAAGCCTCTGGAGCCTGGGGAGGGGGAAAAATGGGCCTACCGGGCCCACTGTGCCATCACGTGCCAAAAGCAGGGGGAAGTGTGGGGGGGGTCACGTGCGCATGTGCGGGAGGGTGGGGCGCATTGAATTATGGATGTGGGCACCCACACCCGCGACCCCCCACGCTCTTCCCGCTTTTGGCACGCGATGACAAAAAGGTTAGCCATCACTGCGCTATACCATTTCAGACAAATGGTTGTCCAATCTCTTCTTAAAAACTTCCAGCGTTGGAATTTCAGGAGGCAAGTTTTTGCACTATTCTAAACTGTCAGGAAATTTCTTCTTAGTTCTAGGTTGCTTCTTTCCTTGATTAGTTTATTTAGGGCTATGGCGGTACAGTGGTTAGAGTGCAGTATTGCAGGCTAATTCTGCTGACTGCTGATCTGCCAGCAGTTCGGCAGTTCGAATCTCACCAGGCTCAAGGTTGACTCAAGCCTTCCATCCTTTCTGAGTTCGGTAAAATGAGGAGCCAGATTGTTGGGGGCAACATGCTGACATTGTAAACCTCTTACAGAGGGCTGTAAAGCACCGTGAAGCAGTACATCTCCTTATAATAAGTCCAATCGGGCTTTTGAGTGCATGGCAATAAGGCCAAAGTCTTGTTTCAGGGTTCAAAAAAATATAAGACAGGGTCTTATTTTCGGGAAAACACGGTAAGTTTAAGTGCTATTGCTATTCTCTTCCATTGATAACTTGAACTGCTTCACTTCCTTTTTTTTCCCCTGGCAGGTGATTGGGGTGTCTCTCTTTTGTCAATATCACCACCCAAGGCAATGAAACCACGGCGACTTTATATAGCTGTGAAAGATTTCACAGGGGAAGCGAAAGCAGGCGGAGAAGTCAAGGTTTCCAGGGGTAGCTTACTAAGCCAGGAAGATGCCCGCGGGGTCTCCCCTGGTGGAACATTTTGGGCCAAGGTCTTAGATGCAGAAAGGGTGGTCCTGGTACCACCCTCGATGGCCAAGGAACTGAGCGGAGCCCAGTCTGGGTTGCTAGAAGCTGTGACCAACGGAGACGAACGCCTGGCTCTTTTCAAGCAGGGGCGATGGATGCAGAAACTCAGTTCCCTGGGGAAGGGTGACAGAGTGAGGGTCCAGATCACTTCTGCTTCTGGACAGAAAGTTCCAGGCATCGTCCGATACCGAGGACCCATAGACAAGAGCAAGCAAGATACCAGCATCATCTTTGGGGTTGAGCTGGTGGTGAGTAATACCACTGGCAGATCGCTACGAGGGTTGTGCAGAAGCATCCGGATGGAAATCCCAAGGCATTTTGAATAGTTTGATCGCATGAGCGGCGGTGGCGCAGTGGTTAGAGTGCGGTACTGCAGGCTACTTCTGCTGCCTGCCTGCCAGCTGCCTGCAATTTGGCAGTTCGAATCTCAACAGGCTCAAGGCTGACTCAGCCTTCCATCCTTCCCAAGTTGTTAAAATGTGGACCCAGATTGTTGCAATATGCTGACTGTGTAAACCGCTTAGAGAGAGCTGTAAAGCACTGTAAAGCAGTGTATAAGTCTAACTGCTATTGCTATTCCAACCTTGGAACCAAAACATATTGTATTGCTAAGTTTTGTTCCACATTCAGGTAGTCCTCGACGTACAACAGTTCCTTTAGTAACTGTTCGAAGTTACAACAGCACTGAAAAAAAGTGACTTACGACCTGTTTTCACACTTACGACAGCTGCAGCACCCCCACGGTCACGTGATCCAAATTCAGACGCTTGGCAATTGACTCTTATTTATGACAGTCGCAATGTCCTGGGGTCATGTTATCCCCTTTTGTGACCTTCTGGCCAGCAAAGTCAATGGGGAAACCAGATTCCCTTAACAACCGTGTTACCGACTTAACAATTGCAGTGGTTCATTTAACAACTGTGGCAAGAAAGGTCGTAAAATGAGGCAAACTCACTTAACAAATGTCTCATTTAGCAACAGAAATTTGTGGCTCAATTGTGGCCCCAAGTCAAGGATTACCTATAATATAATTTGGAGTGGAAAATCACAACAACTTTCCTTTTTTTATATCTTGGCTGCAGAAATAGCTGAGATACAGTAATACTGTAGTTCATGCTAAGCGCTTAAAGAAAAATTGGTTTTAATATTCCTACAGAGAACAATGAAATAAGTCACCATTTGCATTATGCTGCCTTGCTTATTGTGGGAATCTGTAAAAACCTTTTGAAAAAACTAGTTTTGTTATGCCTTCACTATGTTTTTGGTATGTTTATATTTATGTTACTTGTCCCAGCTTCTGCCAACCTAGCAGTTCGAAAGCACACAAAAATTGCAAGTAGAAAAATAGGGACCACCTTTGGTGGGAAGGTAACAGCATTCCATGTGCCTTCGGCATTTAGTCATGCCGGCCACATGACCACGGAGACGTCTTTGGACAGCGCTGGCTCTTCGGCTTTGAAATAGAGATGAGCACCACCCCCTAGAGTCGGGAACGACTAGCACATATGTGCGAGGGGAACCTTTACCTTTACCTTTTTATGTTTATGGGGTTGGGGAGGAGTGTTGGTCACCAAAGCAAGCTGGATTTGACTGTTCATCAAAGAATCTTCTATTGATTAAAAAGTAGTTTAACCCCGTCATATGACAACAATGTGGCAATGATTCCATGCATGGTTGGAATTTTATTCAAGAACTAGCCAGAAACTAGAATTTGGAAAAGAAGTCACATATTGCATGCCCAACATTTGAAAATTATCTGAAAATCATAGAATACAATAAGATTTCCCTGTTGAGCCTATCATGTTGCTGTTGCTGTTAAACAACCAAAGGAGGATTGAATAGATAATTCTGAAGAGGTTTTCTTCAAATATATACTGTATACTCGGGAAAAGTGTATTTTCTAAAACTAGCTAATAACATCACTTTTTTTTTAGTAGTACCATAAAATTATATATCAGTGGAAAGATAATTTAATCAAGAATGTAATGCAATACTTTTATGAAGGATTTGCTATTAGACTAGCAGTTATAAAAAAGAAAAGTGAAACACGTAGAAAAAAAGAGATATACAAAAACTATCACCATAGGAAAAACAAGATATACAAAAGTTATCACCACGTCAGTTAATACTTAGTTGGGTGACCTTTAGCATGAATTACGGCCTACAACATCTTCCCATGGAGTGAACCAAGTCTTTTAGTTCTGCAGCTGTTATAATGTGAAACCAAGATCGAATGATTGCTTCTATTAACTGGATATTATTGCTGGGTCGCTTCTGATTAACAAGTTTCTTTAGTCGGCTCCATAAATTTTTCAGTTGGGTTAAGGTCTGGGCTATTCCCAGATCATTCCGGCAGTGGAATATGATTATTAAAGAGTAACAGAATTGGAAGGGACCTTGGAGGTCATCTAATCCAACCCACTGCCTAGGCAGGAGACCTATACTAGGGATTCGAACGACCAAACTACCAACCTTTCGAATCGAAAAGCTGGTGTCTTAGCCGCATCTTGAAACTCCAAAAAAAAAAAAAAAAAAAAAAAACCCTGGTGTTATTAGCTATCAACCCTCAAAAACATACTTTCCCCAAAAGGTTTCCACAATTTTGGCCCCCTCTTCTTTGTGGCAAATGGGTAGACTTTAACTCCATATATTCTGGGAGTTCCCAGTCAGTAGGGAATTGTCCATATATCGTAAGCTTGCTGAGATCAAGAAACACTGATCAAGAGTTCGGGCTCATATTGATCAAAAATGTTCTCATCCTCATTTGACCACCAGAATTCAGTGGTTTAACCTTGGGAGATGTGCAATTTCTCAGCTAAATTTACCCCCGAGGGTTGTTTGGAAGGATAGAGAGTGAGATGAGAAATAGATTATCTTTCTGGAAGAGCCATTGTTGTCTTTTATAGGGCTCAGCAGCCGGGAAGGGTTTTACAGACGGCTCCTTCAAAGGACAGAAGTTCTTCTCCTGTCGTGAGAACTGCGGTGTCTTTGTACCAGTCAGCCGGATTGAACCCGACAAAGCGATTGAGAGTAGTCCACCAGCACCTCGAAGAGGAGGGATCCGGGAGTGTACAAGAGTCCAGCTTACAACAGCAGATCCGTTGTCGTCCCCGGCGCTAATGGTTGGAGACCGGGTCTTTTTCAAGATGGAAAACACCACCCCTACTGGCAGTGTGGTATACTGCAACCATCTCCCAGGGAAATTTGAAGCCGGAGTGTTTGTGGGAATATTTCTAGTAAGTACTTGTCCAGTTGAGAGACTCTCCTCAACATTAATTTTTTTTCAAGTTTTTTATTATTTTTTTTACAAACATACCAATGCGTGAGCAGTGTGGCACCTGGGTATCATGTATTCTAATACAAATAGAACTAGTAAAATTAATCATAGTTATTACATTCAATCAACATATATTTCTAACAATAATACACATTCATATTGAGTTACAGTCATTATTCAATTATTCCATATTTTCTCTTATTATTGCTTTTATTTTATTATATAAAAGTGTGTACACTAATATTCCCCCTCTCTTATTTCTATCTCTTATTCTAACTTTTAATCATATCACCCTTTATTTAAAAAATGTTTTCTTTCTATCCTACCTAATTTCTAGACATGTCACTTAACTAAAAAGAGAAAAGAGAGAAAAAAAAGAAAAGCAAATCAGAACAACAAAAAAGATAAATCATCTATCCATCGTCTCTTGCCCGCTTCAATACTTTAATTGCTATGCTTTTTTTGACTTGCTTCCCATATTCCTCCCTTGGATCTTTATCCTGAACATTAATTGGACACCCTTTTTCAATGCTCAGTATTTCCCCCACTGTTTCAACATTTCTAAAATGTTGAAACAGCGTGGGGGAAAGTTAGGTGTTTGTTTGTTCCACCAGTGGAAATTTGGGTAAAAATGGAAAATGTTTGTCATGTTGAATTATCAATAGCTTTTCAGATATAACGTCATGCTAGGACTTTGTTAAATGTCATGGTTTTTTTCCCCCAAACATTTTGTGTTGTGGGTGTGTGTCTGTATAACTAACTGAAATATATTGTTGATTCGGGCAATTATGCATATATATATTTATTTTAAAGTAAATATTGATTACTCTATTTATTGATTAGATTTGTAGGCCTCTCAACACCGTGTTAATTCTTGGCTCCTTACAGAATAGAACCACTTTAAGTAAGCAGTTTATATAGCATAGAAAGGAACCAATGTTTTTCTTATTTTTGTTGTAGATAGAGCTACAAGTAGTTGAAATGTAATAGCATTGGAGCTTTTTCTTCTTGTTTAAGAGAAACAGCAGGAAAAAAATGGTCAGCATTAAAAATAAAGAGGTTATCATTTTTGGATTTAGATCTCAGGGATGTCAATTCGGCCCTTGGGGTGCTTACATTTGGCTCGCGGGACCACCCTAGAAACAGTGAAGGACTGGCCCGTGGTGCCTCTGCCAGTGAAAACGGAGTCAGGAGGGCTGCATGCGACCTTCCCGAGCTCCGTTTTCACTGGCAGAAGGTTGCAAGAGACTGTTGTGGTCAGAAACAGAGCTCGGGAGCCCACTTTCGCTGGTAGAGCACTCAGGCCACTACAGGTGCCCCCGACACGAGTGCCATCGAGCTGGCCATGCCCACTGTGGCCACGCCCACCCCAGCCTCCCAAGGTCAAACACAACCCCGATGCGGCCCTCAGCAGTAGTGGGTTTCACGTACATTCGCTACCAGTTCGGAACTGTGATAGCACGTTCGCACGGACGTGCTTGTTTCCTTTGTTCGTGCATGGCGCTTCTGCGCATGGGTTGAACCTGTGCATGCGCAGAGTGTCTGTGATGATGTCAGGGTGGGTGGGTGGAGCGTCCCGCCACCACTGAACTGGGGCGAACCGATAGAAATCCACCACCACCATTTCACCCTCAGTGAAATCGAGTTTGACACCCCTGCTCTATATCAAACCAAGAAAGGTTTTCAGTAAAAGAAAAAAAAGTTGAGAAAAATGTAAAGAGGGAAATGAAATTAGGGATCTGAAGCCCAAAAGACAGTTTAAGTGAGCACACAAGACATATCTGCCAGCATCTTATCTGTGTCTTTTCCTGGACTTGCTAGGTTCCTTAACTTAAATGTCTCTTCATTCATAATTCTGGAATTACCATATGAACCCAAGAAAAAATGCAGCATCTTTAGAGAGGTGCCAACAAGTGTGGTCTGCTCTAAAACATCTGGATTTTACATCCAATGTTTTTGGATGGCCGGGGAATTCTGGGGAATGTGGAAATCCACATTTTTCAAATTTTCAAGGTTGAGAAACCCTAAAGTAAGTATGGTTATTCATCCATCCATCATCTTGATTACTTTTAAATCTTGTTATAGGATCAGCCCGTGGGATCCTGGGATGGTTACTTCAAAGGCAAACTTCTCTGTCATTTCCCATCACCCAAATATGGGATCTTGCTCCCCCTTTCCAAGGTGCATAAAGGTAAGATTCATACTTATCTAGGTTTGGGAATATTCTTGCATTTTTCACATTTTGCCAAAAATTGATCCTATGGGGTTTTTTTAATGAACTTTGACTGTGGTAATAATTCATTATTGTCCCTGTTAAACACCGGCATCTTCGTTAGTGATGCATTATCCATTGCATATTACAATATATACATTTTCTGCAAATTATTTGGGCTTTCAGCCAACAATAGAGCCTTGTCTCTCTCCATATGATTTGTCTCCCCAACCAGCACATCTTTGACCAAGGCACAAGCATTTCTTATATATCTGTTCATAAGATACCGTACTTTTCGGAGTATAAGACTCACTCTCCCCCACCCCCAAAAGTGGGTGAAAATTGTGGTGCATCTTATATAGCAAATGTTGCTGAAGCCCCACCCACCTGCCGGCCCCCACCCTTTGGCCTTTTTTCGACCTCCTCACATTGCATTTTTGGCTTCTGCATGCCCCATTTTAGACCCATTCCAGGCTGCAGGGATCACCACAGCACATCGCTGCCTCCATGCATCGCGTTTTCTGCCTCCGTGCACCGCATTTTCGGCCTCCCCATGCCCTGTTTTTGGCCTCCACATGTTGCATTTATGAACCGGCCATCAATGCAATGCGCGGAGGCCAAAAACAGGTTGTGTGAAGGCCGAAAATGCGATGCATGGAGGCCAAAAATGTAACACACAGAGGCAGAGATTGGTGGCGATGTGCTATAGCGATCCACACAGCTTGAAAGAGGTCTAAAATGGAGTGTGCGGAGGCCAAAAATGTGATGCGCAGAGGCCAAAAATGTGATGCTCAGAGGGCAAAAACGCATCATGCGGAGGCTTCGATGGGCTATGGTGATCCCCGCAGCCTGGAACAGCTGATTGGCGGTATTCTGGGAGGCCGATCCAACCGCCGATCAGCTGCTTGTGCTGAATCAGGCTGCGATAACGTGCTGAAGCTAACCAGGCTGTTTGCTGTTTGCTGCAAGGACGCTAGCCAAATGAATGCCGATGGATGCTGGTAGGCAGAGGCAGAGTTTTTTTTCCCTCCCTAAAAACTAATGTGTGTCTTATACTTCAGATTGTCTTATAGTCCGAAAAATACAGTAGGTTAAATAGCCAAGTGGGCTTTCACACATCCTTTTCTTTGTGAGATTTTATTAGCTACAGGAAAGTTTTAAAAGCTAGAAACTTTGCTCTGGAATTGTTGAGGTTTTTTTTTTTTTTCATTTTAATTCAGATTGTTACAATGATAAACGGTGTGTCCAAGATCCCAATTGCACATTGGGAATAATTGAACACCAAATGCATTATACTCTCTTAAAAGTACAGGTATTCCTCTATTTACAACAGTTCATTTAGTGACCATTCAAAGTGACAACGGCACTGAGAAAAAGTGACTCAGGGCTGTTTTTCACACCACAGTGGCAGCACCCCACCCTCCACCCCATGGTCACATGATCAAAATTCAGGTTCTTGGCAACTGGTTCATATTTATGATAGTTGCAGTATGCTGGGGTCACGCAATTGCCTTTTGAGACCTTCTGACAAGCAAAGTCAATGGGGAATCCAGAACAGAGGTGGGCTTCAAAAATTTTAGCAAGGGGTTCTCTGCCCGGTTGCTGGGTGGACGTGGCCTAGTCAGCCTCCTGCACCACGGTGGGGTGGGGGGAATATTTTTGCCCTCCCTGGGCTCCAGAGGCTTTTTTTGAGCCTCCGGGAGGGTGAAAACTGCCTCCCCAGGCTCCGGAGGCCCTTTCTGGCCTTCCCAAACTTCTGGTAGGCCTATTTTTTGCCCTCCCCAAGCCTCTGTACGCACCCTGCACTTACCTGCATCCAAAACGGGCCGCTAGGGGACTCCAGGGAAGGGGAGCGGGTGGGGCGGGATCAGCCAGGAGTGGGATTTTGGGGTTCTCTGAACTGCACATAATCTTAGCTAGAGGTTCTCCTGAACCCCCGCAAACTCCCAGCAGCCCACCCCTGAGTCACTTAACAACCATATTACTGACTTAACAAATGCAGGGATTCGCTTAAGAACTGCGGCAAGAAAAGTTGTAAAATGGGGCAAAATCACTTAACAAATGTTTCACTTAAGCGACATCATTTTGGGCTCAATTGTGGTCGTAACTGGCATGTTGCTGTATGTTGGCATGAGATTATAGTTAAAATATCTAATGTTCTCTCTTCTCCACCCCCGCCCCAGGTCTCATTCAAGAACAAGTTGATAAAAGTCAAGAAGTCCTGAACAGCAACTCCTCCACCCCTAGCTCCGATGAATATGAAGACTGCCCATCCCCTTCCTCCATCAGATATCCTCCACCGATGAAGGAGTGTTTATCCCAGAACTCTCTTCCTTTAGCTCCTTTGTCAAATTTGGAGGACCTGAAGGAAGAAATAGCGCAAGTTTTTGAGAGGAGGAAGAAGAAGAAAAGCGAGGCAGAAGGATCCGAGGAGGACCAGGAGAGCAGAGAATATGACCACCATCTCTTGGAGATCAATTCCATGGTGGAGGTTTATAATCCACCCATCTATGGTGTGATACGTTGGATTGGAGACCTACCAGATGAAGATGAGACAGTTGCTGGCTTGGAGCTGGTGAGAGGAAAAAAATGAGAGAAGAGGCCCATCCAAAGGTGCTTTTCCAAAACACAACTGGACTTTCTTGTTTTTTTTTCCCTTGAAAACATTTCACTTCTCGTCCAAGAAGCTGCTTCAGTTCTTCAGTTCAGAACTGAAGAAGTTTCTTGGACGAGAAGTGAAACTTTTCAAGGAAAAAAAACCAAAAAAACAAGAAAGTCCAGTTTGCCTCTTGGAAAAACACCTTTGGGACTACCATGATCAGGATGATTGAGAATCTCCATAGACCAAGAAGAGGCACGTTTGCATATTTTATTCTTATTACTAGTCTAGCTTTCCGTAAATATGCAGCAGGGGTGAAATGCTCCCAGTTCGGACTGATTCAGCCAAACTGGTAGCAATGGCAGCTGGTGGTTCGGAGAACTGGTAGCGATGGAAGCTTGAGGCTCTGCCCATCCACCCGGTCGTTATGTGTTTTTTGCCCTCTGTGCATGCACAGGGGGTCCTAGCGGGCATGTAACATGCGCACACACTTCCAAACCGGTTGGAAAGGTAAGTAGATTTCACCCCTGATATGCAGTGATTCCACATCACCTTCAAAAGGTTATTTCCCAGATGAGTTAGATGCTAATTCCTTGATGATAATCAAAATGCATCACTAAATCAAAATCAACCCTATAATGGCCATTCCACTAGAGAATAATAACATAGTGTTTCTCAACCTTGGAAACTTGAAAACGTGCTGACCGTTTGCTGGTTGGAGAAGTTGAAGTCCATACATCTTCGAACGGATAAGTTTGAGAAACACTGGCATATTTTAACATATTATGAACATAGGGTCATCTGAATCCTCCTTTCCACTTTAGGTCAACAAGATGTTCTTTTGAAGTAGTCCTCCGCTTATGATCATAATTGGGACCAGAAATCCTGCTGTTAGACTTCAGAATTTCTAGACTGTTGGTTTGAGCTCTGAGCTTGGTAATTTGATTGCAAACATTTCATCGCCATTCGAGGAGACATCGTCAGGGCGTTTTGTGTTGTGCTTGTCGGTCAGAACACGGGTCTTTAAATACCATTTTTATGAGATGCGTTCTGACCGACGAGCACAACTCAAAACGCACTGACGATGTTGCCTTCAATGGTGATGAAACGTTTGCAACCAAATTGCCAAGCTCGGAGCTCAGACTAACAGCTTAACCACCAACCCGAGGTACTAATATTAAAACACATTTCAGAATTTCTGTTTACTGACAGCAAGGTATGTTAATAAACAGAACTGAAAGATGTTTTA
Source organism: Ptyas mucosa (assembly GCA_012654045.1). Classification (NCBI taxonomy): domain Eukaryota; kingdom Metazoa; phylum Chordata; class Lepidosauria; order Squamata; family Colubridae; genus Ptyas; species Ptyas mucosa. The sequence goes on from WNWU01013208.1 coordinate 510,371, forward strand.
AATTGTATGACAGAGGGAAAAGGTTGAAGGCAATTGGGGATGTACAAACTCACCTCTTTTTTTACTTTTTCCTAGGAGGAACCACTATTAACAGGATGCACAGATGGAGAATATAGAGGAATACGCTATTTCTACTGCCAACCAAACAAAGCCCTCTTTGTCAAGCTGTGCCACTGCCATCCTGACTCACGTTTTGAGACCTTGCAGACTCCCGAAAATCCTGTTTTGCGATGCAACTCCCTGGGTATGGCTGAGAGCAGTGTTGCTCAAGCTTGACGACAATAAGATAGGTGGCGTTCAACTCCTGGAATTTCCTAGTCACTATGAAGGGGAACGGAATTCTGGGAATTGGTTTCAGATTTCCTGGCTACCATATGGTTTAAAACAGCATTTCTCAAACTTTGAGAGAAGTAAGATATGTAGATTTCAACGCTCAGAATTCCCCAGCCCATGTGGTGGGGTATGGGGTTCTGAGAGTTGAAGCCCATAGCTCTTAAAAGTTGCCAAGCTTGGGAACCATTGGCTTAGAGAGACTGAAAGCAAAGTGGGCTGAAGATTGGAAATTGACTAGTTTCTTCTTATCCTCAGTAAGCAACAAAAGGGTTTTGCAGAAGTCATTTGACTAAAGCAGTGGTCTCCAAACTTGGAAACTTGTGGACTTTTAACTCCCAGAATTCTGCAGCCACCGTGGCTTGAACCACAAGTCTTAAAGTTAACAAGTTTGATGACTCCTGGACTTAAGCATCCAACTTCCATAGCTATTGGATGGATTGGATAGGACTGTAGGATGTAGAAGTGTAGCAACTTCCCAAGTGTTATCAATTCTCCTCTGGAACTACTGATTAAACTTTGGGTTTAATCAATAACTCTCAAACTACCGTGTTTCTCTAAAAAGAAGGCCAGGTCTTATTTTATTTTGACCCACAGAAGAAGCAGCTGCATAAGAAGGCAGGTGTCAAGGTGTGTGAAGCCTGTTAAGTAGGGCAGCTCCACCTCCCCCATCCCCATCCTAGCTTATTTTTTATCTGTGTGCCTTGCCCCACCTCCTGCACCCCAGGGTCGGCGGAGTCTTAATTAGGGCTAATTTTGTGGGTGGGGCTTAATTTGACTGCATGCACTCAAAAATGTGATAGGGCTTCTGTTCAAGATAAGCGGTCTTTTTGGAGAAACACGGTAGGTCATATAGGGGAGTGAGCATAAGCTGGAGAATTAAGTTATTACATTGAGTCTCCCTCAGAGATTGTGGTACAGGACCTCATCTCATTGAATCCTCATCTCCTCCCTTTTTCTTTTTTTCCTCCATTGACGTGAATGATCTAGTAAATGGAAGTGTATAGGGAAAAACTAAATAACTCAAATAATTATTTGCTTATATTTTAATACAGATCTTTTGGTTGGTTGATTGGTTTCACTTTTGATCTATTTTTAAGTGGAAAGTCCCATCTGATTGTTTCCAGTATTGAATTGTGCTTTAGAAGAACATCCAGATTCTATTACCGTGTTACCAAAAATAAGACATCCCCTGATAAAATGCCCAGGCTTTTGAGCGCATGCACTAAAATAAGCCCTCCCCGAAAATAAGCCCTACCCAAAAATATTTAAATGCATGCACAGCCAGTCCCTGTCATTTCCTCTGGTTAGGGTTAGGGAGACATCTGGAAATCAGATAAGATGGCAAGAGGAGCTTCATATTGCTCCACGCGCTCCAAAATACTGTGTTTCCCAGAAAACAAGACCCTGTCTTATATTTTTTTGAACCCCAAAATAAGTGCTTTGCCTTATTTTCGAGGAGCTCTTATTATTTTGGGGCACCTGGAGCAAGACTCTTGCCGTCTTATCTGATTTCCAGCTCTGTCTCCCTAACCCTAACCAGAGGAAATGGTGGGGACCGGCTGCGCATGGGTTTAAATATTTTTAGGGAGGGCTTATTTTCGGGGGAAGCCTTATTTTAGCACATGCGCTCAAAAGCACATTTGGGCTTATTATCAGGGATGTCTTATTTTTGAGGAAACAGGGTAATAAGACCTCCCCAAAAATAAGGCAAAGCGCTTATTTTGGGGTTCAAAAAATATAGGACAGGGTCTTATTTTCGGGGAAACACGGTATACATCTGTGTTGGAGAGAGAAGTTCTCTGACCTTCCTGATTATTTCACCCACTATTCCCAGTGTAGGGCTGTCGATTTTATCATAATGGAGAGATGGGAGAGGATTTACAGGAATCCTGTTTTAGCCTATGTTAGCGCTGATGGGGAATCTTAGGAATTTGTTTCTAGAAAGGATGAAGGAGCAACCATGCAAGAAGAGTGTTGGCATAGCTGTTAGTTCCATCCTTTGCTCTTTTCTCCTAGACTTTCGGGTCTATGCCAGTGCTAAGGTGGAAGAAGATACCCCCCCACCACCATTGGGCAATCAAGGATTGGAACTTCTCTCGGGATGGAAGAAGGGGATCCAAGGTCATTGCAACTCTTGCTACCTCGATGCTACTTTGTTCTGGTAAGGCTGGTGTAGCGTTTGAAACTGGCAAGATCCTGCTTTGATTTCCTCCTTGGGCCTGAAATGTCTTGTGACCTACAATTAGTTGAATCTGAGAAGGCCTACCAATACTTGAGGAATTGGAGAAAACATTGGCAGATCGCGTTCCTTTTCGTGCAAGAATGAGATTAAGGATAAATGATATGGATGGCCATGATTGTGTGTGGTCATTAAGGTCTTAGATTTGGATGAACGAAGCTTCAAGTTCAAGTTTTCACTTGACCATGGTGGCTATCAGAATGGTGTATGGTAGTGATGGCTAACTTTTTTGTCGTGTGCTGGCACCCATAATGCAATACGCGCATGATGTCCCCTGCCCCCCTACACATGCACGCACAACCCCCCCATGCTTCCCCCTATGCATGTGTGCATGACCCCCTGAGTTTCCCCATGCGCATGCGACTCCCCCCCCCCGGCCCATTTTTGGCCTAGCAGGCCTCCTGCAGCCTCCTGTGAACAAAACTGGGCCATGGGGGGAACCTGAACACCCCCCCACCCCGTTTTGGGCCTAGCCTCCTTGCAGTCTCCTGGGACCAAAAAGTGGCTGTGGGGGGCCCACCGCACCCTCCATGCCCCATTTTGGGCCTAACTGGCCTCCCTGCAGCCTCCTAGGACCACAAACAGGCCATGGAGTTGTGTGCTGCTGCACCTCCCTGCACCCCATTTTGGGCCTAGCAGGTCTCCCTGCATCCTTCTGGGAGCAAAAACAGGCCACAGTGGGGGGGAGATGCGCCGCACCCCCCATGTTCCCCCCACGCATGAACAGGCAACCCACGTGCATATACATGTGCCTCTCCCACATGCGCCCCGCCCTGCGCATGCACAGCAGAGACTCAAAAATCAGCTGGCCGGTGGAAGGCGCATGCACATGTGCAGTGGAGCTGAGCTGGGGTGACGGCTGGTGTACCCACAGAGAGGGCTCTGCCCCGTCATGAGTGTATGCTGTCCACCTTCCCTTAAGCTCTCAGAGCACAAAGATACACATGTTGCATTATGTCACGCTCCCATGTTCAGGGCTTTACATGACTTCTGCATGGTGCCTCCTACTGACCAATGTAACATGACTTTGATGCTCTCTGGGTAAATAAGTAAGTAGCCCAGTCAATCAGTCCAGTATGAACGATTATTATACTACATGTATAGTATGTATAACCATATGAATTCAGTGTCCATATCATATTTATTTCTTTCATTGTTCAATGAGTTCTGGCTAACTTATTTGCAAAATGCCTCACCGAAAAACAATACAGGTAGTCCTCAACTTATAACAGTTAATTTGATGACCATTCAAAGTTAACGGCACTGAAAACAAGTGACTTATGACCATTTTTTCACACTTATTGCCATTACAGCATCCCTGTGTGATTTACATTCAGATGCTTGACAGCTGACTCACATTTATGACAGTTGAGTGTCCCTGGGGTCAAGTGATCCCCTTTTGCGACCTTCTGACAAGCAAAGTCAACGGGGAAGCCAGATTCATTTAACAACCATGTTACTAATTTAACAACTGCAGTAATTCACTTAACACATCTGGCAAGAAAATAGGGCAAAACACACTTAACAAATTTCTCACTCAACAAAAATGTTGTGCCTAATTGTGGTCATAAGTTGAAGCCTACCTGTGTTATCCAATTTTTCCTTTCCCCGGTTTCCCTTATCCCAGTTTGTAACCACTAGACCATGGGTGTCAAACTCAATTTCATTGAGGGCCACATCAGGACTATGGTTGACCTTGGGGGGCCAGGTGAGTGTGGCCGATTGGGTGGGTGTGGCCAACGGGCTGGGTGTGGTCAGTTTGATACCACTCACTGGGAGTGTCTGACTGGGTGAGCGTGACCAGCTTGACGCCACTCCCCAAACTGCTGGTATGTTTTCTCTTTGTATTGGGTAGACTGGGCCGAAGCGACACAGGCCAGCCCCTTACATTTTCCAGGACACCCCCACAGCCCAGATCTGACCACATCATGGGCCAGATCCAGCCTGTGGGCCTTGAGTTTGACACCTCTGCATTAGACCTTCCACTGCTCTTCAACGCTGGGGGAAAACTTCTGAAGGTCCCATTTTTCTCTTCTGCTTACAGCATGTTCTCCTTTACCTCTGTTTTGGATTCCATGCTTCTACGCCCAGCAGACAAGAACGATGGGGAATCTTACACCGAGACACGAGATCTCTTAAGAACGGAGATTGTCAACCCTTTGCGCAAGTGAGTTTGGCTTTATTATCTAAAAAAAGCCCAGTTGCTCTTATTCTGACCTAGGCCTCCCAAGATCGTGAAGCAGATTCCTCGTCCCGATAAAACCTCTTTTATTTAGGTTAAAGGGAAATTCCTCTCCAGCAAAGTCCTGGCAAACAGTCTTTCAAGAGATTTCACAATTACAGATCTTTATCAGGCTTGGAGAGTTGCCAGGCCGATATCTTCCAAACGCCACGCTGTAGCAGCAATTACTTGGCAAGAAGTCAGGAACAGATAGATCTTCACCCTAATGAATTGAACTAATTGTCTTCTGCAAACTGCCCTCCCCTTCGCTCTCTTTATTCCCTATGGGAGGGGCCATTCACCATCCACCTGTGCCTTTACTCCTGAGTCGGCCCTTGTTACTTAGCTGTTCCCTTCTCCTGACAGCTCTGTGCATGCACACATCAGGAACAGGCTGCAGCTGTTCTTCTGCCCCATTGATATCTGACTCCGAAGGCAGTTGATAAATGTTGGACGGCCCTGGCCCCATTTCTGCCTCCGATGCAAAGCCCTCATCAGAGCCTTTCCTAGACTCCAGGACTGGCCCATGTTCCTCCCCAACCTCCTCACTGTCTGAGTCTGCCACCAGCTCTGCTGGTGGGCCACAACAGCTCTCTTTGATTTATATATATTCAGCAAGCCAGAGAACATCTGGGAACTTCTAAGACTGCCAAATATTTTTTTGTGCGATGTGAGAATGCAGTGGTGGGTTAGTGCAAGACAGGGTAGTGTCCCAAGTGGGTGAGTCATCCAGAGTCTCTCTTACATTCTCCCTGAAATAGACATGTAAATTCTGAAAGTCCAGCACATAACAATACCTAGTAGCTATTGTTATTAGTAATCGTGGCCTCATGAAATATTTTGGAAACATTTGCACTCGCCTTGGGCTTCATCAGTGAAGAAAAGGTTTTGGGGGATCCTTTCACAAATTTTGATAATTGGACAAGCCAGAACACCCTGTTGTATTTAATAAAAAGCAGGACTAGGGGTGACAATATAGCGGTGTTCCAGTATATAAGGGGCTGCCATAAAGAAGAAGAGGGGGGTCAATCTGTTCTCCAAAGCACCTGAAGGCAGGACGAGAAGCAATGGATGGAAACTAATCAAGGAAAGAAACAACCTAGAACCAAGGAAAAATTTCCTTATAATTAGAATAATTAATCTGGGAGAACCACTTGCCTCCAGAAGTTGTGGAAACTCCGACACTGGTTACAGGAACTGGACATGGATAGTCTAATAAAGAGAAGGACCAGGGGAGACATGATATCTGTCTTCCAATACTTGAGGGGCTGCCACAGAGAGGAAGGGGTGAAGCTACTTTCCAAAGCACCTGAAGGCTAGACAAGGAATAATGGATGGAAACTGAACAAGAAGAGATTCAACCTGGAAATAAGGAGAATTTTTCTGACAGTGAGAACAATCAACCAGTGGAACAGAAGTTGCCTTCGGAAGTTGTGGGAGCTTCATCACTTGAGACTTTCAAGAAGAGATTGGACTGCCATCTGTCAGAAGTGGTGTGGGGTCTCCTGCTTGGGCTAGATGACGTACAAAGTCCCTTCCAATCTGTTAATCTGTAATCTGACTTTGCTCTGTTTATGTGCTGTTGTTTCTTTTCACCTGATAGGAATGGCTACGTGTGTGCTACCAAAATCATGGCTTTGCGGAAAGTTCTGGAAACAGCTGGGCACTCCTCTGGCTTCACCAGTGAAGAAAAAGGTTTGGGCCGATGCATGTCTGAATGTGTATGTAAGGGGATGGGTTGAATAGTAAGGTGAAGGAGCCATCTTGGCAATTGTGAAAGATGGAGAAGGGAAGGGGAAGGGAAGGGAAGGGGTGGAGGTCAGAGAGATCTGTATAATGTTAGTGTAAAATTAGTCCAGTCCTCTAGCATATTATTAATTCTGGACCATACAGAACCATATGGACATATCTTTTCATTTTGTGGAATATTATGTCCTGTCATAAACTGATAATGAACACATCTCTGGGACCCTCTCATGAACATCAGTAGTGTACACCTCTTTCCATCTACCTATCATTCAATGATCTTCTGAAAGTTGGGGCAATTCAGCAATAGGAAAAAGTCTTCTTGCTACCTGAGATGGTTCCCACCGTTGTTGAGCTTCAAAGGAAAAATGGGGACATCATTGGGAGGGGATATTACTTTATTTAGAGGGATGCAGTGGCTCAGTGGCTAAGACCCTGAGGTTGTCGATCAGAAGGTTGGCAGTCCAGTAGTTCGAATCTCTAGTGCCATGTAATGGAGTGAGCTCCCGTTACTTGTCCCAGCTTCTGCCAACCTAGCAGTTTGAAAGCATGTAAAAAAAAAGCAAGTAGAAAAAATAGGGACCACCTTTGATGGGAAGGTAACAGCGGTCTGTGCGCCTTTGGCGTTTAGTCATGCTGGCCACATGACCACAGAGACGTCTTTGGACAGTGCTGGCTCTTCTGCTTTGAAACAGAGATGAGCACCACCCCCTAGAGTCAGGAACAACTAGCACATATGTGCAAGAGCAACCTTTACCTTTACCTTTACTTTTACCTTTATTACTTTATTTCTATTCTACTCTTCCTTTCTTTGCTCAAGGGAAGGCAGGTTTGTATGAACTGGGTGTACAAGGGTGGTGGTCACCTCTTCATTTTTGCCTTCTTTCTCTCGACAGATCCAGAAGAGTTCCTCACCCTGCTGTTCCGAGTGCTAAAGATGGAGTCCCTCTTTCAGATCCGGTGAGAAGGATTAAGGATGCTTTCTATTTCGTAGTCCCATGCTGTATTCAGACTTGCCGCAGATTCAAGATGCTCCATTTGGGGCCCAAAAACGTTTAGTTTGGCGGCAAAAGAGGTCTGTTTTGTACTCAAAATGAGGTGGTTTCAATTATTCGGAATTAACAGAGCAGCCCCATTTCATCTGTTTCAAACTCAAAATGGGGTATTTTGGAAATAAAATGTATGTGACTCTGCTGAATATTCATGCCATTTTACACCAAGGTAAGTTAAAATAGGGAGTCACAGATATTTGTGTATATATATATATATTCTTTGATTAGCTGGGATAGGTACAGCATAATAATATATAACATTTTTAGTTATATAGAGCAATGAACTTATTGTGACCACAAACCACCCCTAAATTTCTATTTGGCCTTGGGATGGGATGGGATGGGATGGGATGGGATGGGATGGGATGGGATGGGATGGGATGGGATGGGATGGAATGGAATGGAATGGAATGGAATAGAATAGAATAGAATAGAATAGAATAGAATAGAATAGAATAGAATAGAATAGAATAGAATAGAATAGAATAGAATAGAATAGAATAGAATAACAGAGTTGGAAGGGACCTTGGAGGTCTTCTAGTCCAACCCCCTCCTTAGGTAGGAAACTCTACACCACTTCAGACAAATGGTTATCCAAACTCTTCTTAAAAACTTCCAGTGTTGATTGTTTTGATTGTTCTGTTTTGCTAGGCAGTATCTCTGTATGCCTTAGAATGGTTTTGCAATCCTGAGGGATAGAAACTTTAATAAAATAATCCATGGTAGGAAATAATCCATGTTGCTTATATTATTTTCCTACATTTACACATTTTCTCCCAGTTTATTCCAGACCAACTAGTATCCCCTTAATCTAATTATTAAATTAAATTAAATTAAATTTGTATACCGCCCTACTCCCGAAGGACTCAGAAAATTCTCTTTTTCCTCCATTTGAACCCAGCTCTGCTGGCCAGGACCCTCATGGCTGCATATTCTACCAGATATTTACTGAGGACCATCCAACTCATGTGGTCCCAACGGTTCAAGAGCTTCTGGAGGGATCACTGGTGATCGGGGATCTCAAATTCACAGAGGTGAGATGCAGGACCAGGAAGATAGGCAGATGTGACCTTCCTATCCCCTCAGATACTGTTTTCAGCAAAACAACTTGTATCACATTTGAAGGACCGCAGGGTACAGAAGGTTGATCTAAGGCAGGGATGTCAGACTCAATTTCATTAAGGGCCGCATCAGGGTTGTGTTTGGCCTCGGGGGCAGAGTGGGCTTGGCCACAATGGGCATGGCCAGCTTGACATACTCATGTCGGGGGCGCCTGTGGTGACCCAAGCACTCTGCCAGAGAAAATGGGCTCCCGAGCTCCGTTTTCAGTTGCGACAGCCTCCTATAACCGTCTGCCATAGAAAATGGAGTTAGGGAGGGCTGCTTGCGGCCCTCCCGAGCTCTGTTTTCACTGGCAGAGGCACCATTGGCCAGTCCTTAACTTGTTCCCAGATCTAACCTCTCTGTGGGCGGGCTCCAGCTCCCGGACTTGAGTTTGACACACCTGATCTAAGGTCAGACACATCAACAAGATGGTGGTTGTGCGATCAGAGCAATTTATTTCCATTATTGTAGCCACTATCCTGACTACAGGTAATCCTCAACTTACAATAGTTTATTTAGTGACTGTTCAAAGTTACTTCACTGGAAAAAAGTAGCTTACGACCGTTTTCCACACTTATGACTGTTGCAGCATCCCCGTGGTCACATGATCAAAATTTGGTTGCTTGGCAACTGATTGATATCAATGATGGTTGCAGTGTCCCGAGGTCACATGATCACCTTTTGTGACCTTCCAACACACAACGTCAATGGGGAAGCCAGATTCATTTCACAACTATGTTACCAACTTAACAATTTTCAGTGATTCACTTAACAACTGGGGCAAGAAAGGTGGTTGTAAAATGGGACAAAATTCACTTAACCGCTGTCTGAATTAGCATTAGAAATTTGTGCTCGATTACGGTCGTACGTTGAAGACTACTGTATTAGATGTTCCTGTTTTGGGCCAAGCTGCCAGGATAAGGTTTCAACAAGTCTCCATGTGGTCACTAAATGGTTTGGTTCATTCCCAAAGAGTTTTGGTGGCGCAGTGGTTTGAATGCAGTTCTGACTAGCCTGACTAGGTGGCTCAGTGGCTAAGACACTGAGCTTGTGGATCAGAAAGGTTGGCAGTTCGAATCCCTAGTACAGGTCTCCTGTGTGAGCAGGGGGTTGGACTAGATGACCCCCAAGGTCCCTTCCAACTCTGTTACTGTTACTGTTACAGTACTGCAGGCTAACTCACTGCTCACTGCCAGGAGTTAGATTTCTACTGGCTCAAGATTGACTCAGTCTTCCATCCTTCCGAGGTTGATAAAATGAGGACCAAGATTGTTAGGGGCAAGAGGCTGACTCTGTAAACCGCTTAGAGAGGGCTGTGAAGTGATATATAGGTCTAAGTGCCATTATTATGGCTATTGTAAATATAATAAATAAATAAATGTTAAGGAATGGCCTTTTTTGGAACACATAAAAGGGTTTTTTTTAAAAAAAAGTAATTTAAAAATTATCTTGTACTATATACATATAAGTAATATAGTCCTATTTTAGTTAACTGTAGCTGTAAATAAAATGGAATCAATTGTAATTTCTCATCTGGCCATTCCCAATTCTTTAAATTATGTTTTAATTGCAATTGTGCTTTTTTTCTCCTTTCATCCAAGAAACAAAATGTGAAGAAATATTTTTGGAGTATAAAACACACCTTTCCCCCCCAAAAAAGAGGGTGAAAATCTGGGTGCGTCTTCTATTCTGAATGTAGCCCCAGCCAGCCTCTGAAATTGAGCTTCAGAAAAAAAGCCTCTGAAATGGAGCTTCAGAAAAAAAGCCTCTGAAACGGAGCTTCAGGGAAAAAAGCCTCTGAAACGGAGCTTCAGAAAAAAGCCTCTGAAACCCAGCTTCAGAAAAAAAGCCTCTGAAACGGAGCTTCAGGGAAAAAAGCCTCTGAAACGGAGCTTCAGAAAAAAGCCTCTGAAACCCAGCTTCAGAAAAAAAGCCTCCGAAACGGACCTTCAGAAAATAAGCCTCTGAAACGGAGCTTCAGGAAAAAAGCCTCTGAAACAGGTTTAAGAGGAAGAAAAAAAGCCTCTGAAATGGAGGTTTCAGAGGCTGAAAAAAGCAAGGCACAGATCTCAAAACCAGGAACCTGTTGCTAAAATTCACCTCTGTGAACAGCTGATTGGGGGTATTCCCAGAAGCCGATCCACCCGCCAATCAGCTTTTTTCTTATTTTCCTCCCCAAAAGCTAAGGTGTGTCTTATATTCCAGTGCGTCTTATAGTCTGAAAAATACAGTAACTATTTTTTAAAAATCCATGGTTATATCTTGGGGATATAAAATTATCAGCACATTTATCACTGCAGAGAGAACAAAAATTAACTAACTCAAATTAATTTTTAAAGCCGGACTGCCTTGAGTAATCTTATCCAAAGCAGTTACTGTATGGAATACAGGTTAGTCCTTGACTTACAACCACAATTGAGCTCAAAATTTCTCATGCTAAGCGAGACATTTGCCTAAGTGAATTTTGCCACATTTTATGACTTTTCATGCCAAAGGTATTCAGTGAACCACTGCAGTTGTTAAGTTGGTGACACGGTTGCTAAATGAATCTGGTTTCCCCATTGACTTTGCTCATCAGAAGGTCACAAAAGTGGATCGCATGACTCAGGGACACTGCAACCGTCAAAAATCTGAGTTAGTTGCTAAGAATCTGAACTTTGGGGATGTTGCAATGGCCTTAAGTGTGTGAAAAACACTCATAATTCAAATGTCTATGGAGATTCTCAGTCATCCAGGTCATGGTTGTCCCAAAGGTGCTTTTCCAAGAGGCAAATAGACTTTCTTGTTTTTCTTTGAAGACGTTTGGCTTCTCATCCAAGAAGTATCTTTAGCTCCAAAGAAGCTTCTTGAAGAAGCTCAGAAGAGCTGAAGAAGCTTCTTGGATGGGAAGCAAAATGCTGTCGAAGATTGGTAGTTTTAAATTTCTGGGCATTTATATCTCGAAGGACCTCTCATGGACTATGAATGTTAACAAGCTTGTGAAGAAGGCACAGAAGAGGCTATACTTCCTGAGAATGCTCAGGAAGATAAATCTATCTCAGCATCTACTTCTGTCCTACTATCGCAGCACCATTGAGAGTGTCCTGACATACGGCATTCTTGCATGGTATGGGAGCAGCTCTGTAGCGGACAAAAAAGCTCTGCAGAGAATCATTAAAACTGCCCAGAATATCATCGGGCTCCAGCTACCAGCCCTGGACAACATCTTCGAATCTCACTGTTTGAGGAAGTTGCATAACATTCTCAGAGACTTTTCCCATCCTGCTTACAATCTTTCTGGACTGTTGCCTTCTGGTAGAAGATACAGAACAATTAAAACTCGGACCACACGTTTTCTGAATAATTTTTACCCCGGAGCTATAATTGCACTCAACAATGAACTAAAGGGCCACCATCAGTGAGCTGTTGGACAGCATTACTTGGTCTGTTGTGTGGATGTCTGGGTGGTTTAGGGGTGGGGAATTTGTGGTGGGTGAGGGTCTGTTTGGGGATTGTTATTTGTGTTGGGCCTGGTCTTTGGGTGTTAAGTGAATTTCGTTGTATAGGTATACTGTGTATATACGTACAATGACAATAAAGTTATTAAATTAAATAAAGTTATTAAATGAATTAAAAAATTGGAAAGTCCTGTTGCCTCTTGAAAAAGTACCTTTGGGACACTCACTTTTTTCAGTGCCATTGTAACTTTGAATGGTCACTAAACAAACCGTTGTAAGTCAAGGACTACCTGAAAAAAATTTGAAAAACCTGAGATCTGAGGTCTTCTTTTTTGAGTTGTGTGTCCAAAAATGGAGGCTCCATCAGTAGTCCTCATCTATTCTCCCTCCCAAATTCATCCAGATTGCTTCCGTTCTTCTTGGCAGGCCCCTTCATGCCTTATCCTTCAGATGCCTCGGAATGGGAAGAACTTCAAAGCCTTTCGAACCATCCAGCCGAGCCTGGAACTTGACCTCACAGATCTTCTGGAAGAAAGTAAGGGATGAGAGAGAAAAGCATATATCTCTGTTATAGGGCTTCAATCCTATTGTGCCATATACTGTACATCATCTGAGAATCTAGAACAGGGGTGTCAAACTGGTGGCCTGTTGGTTGTATGTGTCACACACGGGCCAGTGGCGGGTTGCTACTGGTTCACCCCAGATTGGGCGAACTGGTAGCGGTGGCGGGAGGCTCCGCCCACCCACCCAGACACTTCTGCATATGCACAGAAGTGTCGCGCGAGCAAGCGAACCGGTAGCGACTGGTTTTGAAACCCATCCCTGGCGCGGGCCACGCCCACCCCAGCTCCACAAATGAGAAAAAACATCATGAAATGTCACATGACGGCAACGTGATACCGCGAGTTTGACACCCGTGATCTAGAACAAAGTTAAGGGGGAAAACTGGTGCAATTTAGCTTCCTATTTCTTTATGTCAACCCCGCGAGATAGACAAGACCAGGAAATCACAGGAAAGCTAAAACTAATGTGTATCGAGATTGGCTATGATAATAATAACAATAGAATCTTGGACATATGATTATGCATTATCTCCTTCACCTTGTAATAGTTCAGTAAAATGGAGAGGTGTTTGCGTGAGGCATTTCCATGTCTTATCTTCTGGTTCTGGGCTTTAACGTCTTTTGCCTAGGTAAAGGTTGCTGTATATCTCTGTGAAGGTTATCTTCCTTAATGGTTTTGTCTACTATGCCAACTGCCGTAGATAGCGTGTGGAAACTTTTAAACTGAAGTAACTCCCTTCCTCTACTATTTACTCATAGCAGTTGGTTTGATATAGTGGTGTAATGGTTAAAATGATGGACAAGGGGCAGAAATACCCAAGCTGAAATGTCGTTAACTATGGAAATTCTTCGGGTTACTTTGGGTCAATCATGTTTTGTTAGCTTAATCTAGTGAGTGTGGTGGTTGTGAGAAGAAAAGGAAGAAGGGATGCTATGTATGCTGCCTTGAGAGCCTAAAAGAAAAGTAGATTGTAACAGTGGTGGAATTCATTTTTTTTTACTACCGGTTCTGTGGGCGTGGCTTGTTGGGCATGGCAGGGAAAGGATACTGCAAAATCTCCATTCCCACCCCACTCCAGAGGAAGGATACTGCAAAATCCCCATTCCCACCCCACTCCTGGGGAAGGATATTGCAAAATCTCCATTCCCACCCCACCGTGGGGCCAACCAGAGGTGGTGTTTGCCAGTTCTCCAAACTACTCAAAATTTCCGCTACTGGTTCTCTAGAACCTGTCAGAACCTGCTGAATAGCACCCCTGGATTGTAAACCTAATGACCAAACAAGAAAGGAATTGTGGAGAAGTTGGACGTTCCCTTTGAAAACCTTTGAGCTTCCTCTCTTTCATTGAGTTTTCGTCCTTCATAATTTGCTAGTTTGCCTTCTTTAATATCTACCCAAACCTGTGGCCTTCACTACATCTTGGAACAATGGAGGTCCATAAACTAACTCCATTCAACGTTTCCATCCTTTCGAGGTCGGTAAAATAAGGACCCAAATTGTTGGGGGCAATACATTGACTCTGTAAGTCGCTTACAGAGGGCTGTAAAGCACTGTGAAGCAATATATGACCGTATTTTTCAGAGTATATAATGCACCGAAGTATAAGACGCAGCTTATTTTTTGGGGAGGAAAATAGGGGAGAAAAATCTGCCTACCAGGTATTCATCTGGATAGCGTCCTTAGTCTGGTCAGCTTCAGCACATTAGTTTGCTACTTTTTTATCCCCTGCTTGGGATAAAAAGCAGCTTCTAAGGCACAGCTGAGAGGAAGCAGCAATGAGAAAAGCATGCAAAGCAGAGGGGGGGGGTGAAAACACTTCACTTGGCTAGCGCCTAGTTAGGCCTGAAAAAAAGCTTCTAAAGATCAGCTGAGAGTTGGAGATGGCTTCATTTGCTAGCGCCTCGTTAAAGCACAGCAGAGAGTAGAGGGAACAGGCAAAGCTGGGAAGATCGCTAGTGCGTTAGGGCTGAAAAAAAGCTTTGAAAAAACTACATTCGGAGTATAAGACACGGCCAAATTTTCAGCCTCTTTTGGAGGGGGAAAGGTGCGTCTTATACTCCGAAAAATACGGTAAATCTAAGTGCTATTGCTACTGCTATACCTGCTGTGTTCCTTTTGTCTGTTGGTAAGTTTCAAGTCACCAACTGATCCCCCCCCCCCCCCCCCCAGTTTTCTAGGCCTGGAGAGGGAAAAACATGTTTGTGCTGAATGCCTTCCTCTTTGTACTGTCATTTCATTTCATGTACTGTCATTTCATTTCATGTACTGTCATCTACTGTCATGAGAATGTCATTTCTCATAATCCACAGCCAACGTGTTGCTTTTAACTTCTAACATACTCCAACATTTCTGACTTTACCACTGCAGCTCCCCGAGAGTGTTCTGTATGCCAAGGACTGGCTGTGATGGAGTGTCCAGATTGCTACCGGGACCCTAGTTTTGGCATGCGACACATCAAACAGTTCTGCAAGATTTGCAATCAGCAGGTATCTTTGTGCCAGCTTTCCAACCCAGGATACTCCCTTAAGCTAGGTTTGTCTGACAAAGAATATATAGCCAAAGGATGGCTCAACGTTTTTCTACTTAAGATCCTCCCGTACTTGATGCAGAAAAATTGGAATATTTGACAGATATAATTCTGCTGAAGCTCTTGTGAGGGCAAAACCACGAGTATCATTGTCAAAACCGCCCTTTCTGGTGTTAGTTGCATCTACTAAAATTCACAGCTGAGTCCCAATTAGTTGCAAAAAGTCCTTCGGGAGAAGTCCTTCAGGATAATCACCAACCTTTAGCTCCCTTGACATGCTGTCAAAGTCCTACTTGGCAAAGCCACACGGAGTCCAGAATCAAACAGAGATGCCTACTGGGAACAGAATTAACAATGTTGCTTTCCTGCAAAGGGCTCATGTGCCTTTGGTCCTCTTTTAAGCCTTATGGGAGGGGCCAATCATTTCCAGGTCTTACTCCCAAATCGTCCTTTTTGTTTTAACTATTCTTGCCTTCTGGCAGCTCTGCACATGCTCGCATTAGGAACAGGCTTCTCCTGTTCATCTGCCTCTCTGATGTCCAACTCTGGAGGTTCCAGACTCCACAGATAACTCCCAGATGGCCCTGGCCCATCTTTGCCTCTGACACAGAGCCCTCATCTGAGCCTTCCCCAGACTCCAGGGCTGGCCCATGTTCCTCCCCAGCCTCCTCACTATCTGACTCCGCTGCTAGTTGGCGGACCACAACAATAATTCTCTTCTTTTAATATCTGAGAACTCATTGGACAGAATACCTGTGTTTTGACCAGGCTGCCAAACAGGACAGGCCTTCTGTAGTTAAATAAATGTTTCCTTTATTAGCAGCACCAGCAGCCCCGTCAAAAAGTCTCTCTCACAGACACACAGCAGGCTAACAAGTCTGTCCAGCACAGAGATGAATAGTTGTCTGCCATACCTATTCATCTCTGCCCCCTGCCTTTTATCCTCAGAGCTAAGGTGGGGCTTCGCTAGTAGCAGTGGCTCTTCTGTCCCAAGAACCGGCCCATAGATTTCCACTGCTCTCCTCTCCTCTGCCTTCTGTGCATTCATGCATCAGGCACTGTACCCAGCTGTTTCTGCTCTTCCTCATCAGCCACCTCCAGACCTTGGGGCTGTTGACTGTGGCCCATCTGAGGACTGATGGATGGCCCGGGCTCTGTCTCTCTTTCTGTCTCTGACACCTCCATTCCCTCTTCCCCCTTGGAAGGAAGATCCTTGGGAAGGAAGAGACACTGCTACTAACAAAGCCCCACCCTAGCTCTGGGGATAAAAGTCAGGGGGCAGAGATGAATAGATGTGGCAGAAAACTATTCATCTTCGGATGGACGGACGGACTTGCTAGCCTGCGTTGAGCGAAAAACTTTTTGCTGGGTCTGCTGGCACTCATTATTATTATTATTATTATTATTATTATTATTATTATTATTATTTATATTTATATACCACCCTTCTCCCCGAAGGGACTCAGGGCGGTGAACAGGCAAAAATAAAAACATGTATACAAAATTTAAAAGCAAATAAAATCAGATTAAACAATAGCCACAACTCTTTAAAATCCCAGTTTTAAACATTCAAACCCCAAATTTAGATATTTAAAGTTATAAAATTGTTTTTACGAAAACGGAGAAAATTAGGCCAGGCCTGCCTGGTGGAACAGAAAGGTTTTTAACTCACGGCGGAAAGCACGAAGATCTGGGATCCTCCTAATCTCCGGGGGGAGCTCGTTCCAGATAGTGGGTACCCCCACAGAGAAGGCTCTCCCCCTGGGGGCCGCCAGTCGACATTGTTTGGCCGACGGCACCCGGAGGAGCCCCTCTCTATGGGAGCGTACCAGTCAGTGGGAGGGTATTGGTGGTAGTAGGCAGTCCCGCAAGTACCCGGGCTCTAAGCCATGGAGCGCTTTAAAGGTGGTAACCAATACCTTGAAGCGCACCCGGAAGACCACCGGGAGCCAGTGCAGCTTGCGCAGGAGAGGTGTCACATGAGAGTGCTAAGTTGCTCCCATCACCACCCGCGCGGCCGCACTCTGCGTCAGCTGGAGCCTCCGGGTGCTCCTCAGGGGGAGCACCCGGATAAATGAATAAATGAATCTTTGAGTTAACTTCAGAGGGTTTGTCATGTTTGGGGAGCTGGATCAGAACAGTGTGGTTGCCCAACTAGAAAGACTCAAGGCAGATTTCCTTAAGATTTCATGGTGTTCTTTGGCCACTACTCTACAGGTTCACAAGCACCGGGCCCGAAGGTACCATCAGCCCCGTCCACTGCATCTTCCTGAGGAGCTTTCTCAGTTTGGCTCTTTGCCAGAGACCATCCCCCGCCAGACAATGCAGCTCTTCGCAGTTCTCTGCATTGAAACAAGTCATTATGTGGGCTTTACCCGCCATGGCCCAGATATCCACCAGTGGCTTTTCTTTGACAGTATGGCTGACCGTGAGGGTGAGTTGCTTCAAAAGTTGTTTTCCAAAGGAAACCAAGGTTTGCTTTTATCAATGCTATGTTAAGCTTGTGGCGTGGTACGGTGGCCTAGTTGTGGAGCTCTCGCCTCACAATCAGGAGGCTGTGAGTTCGATCCTAGGTAGAGACTGATATTTCTCTCTCTGGGCCCAATGAGAATATATCTGCTGCAAAATTCCGCATTGGCAACAGGAAGGGCATCTGGCCAGTAAACACTCAGTTGCCCAGACTCCACCCTGCAGAAAAAAAATGCTGTTTAGCTTGTAAAATCGGACAAATCTGGTGAATTGGTTAGATGCCAGTAGTGAATTGACTTGGAACTCTCCCTCTGTCTGAATATCGAAACTGAATCCTCGGATTAGTTTGATTTGGATTGTTTGAAGGGATCAATAATAATTAAAAAAAACGTGCCCTGCTTTGCACATGGGTTGAAGTATTAAGCGTTGTCGAAATTGACCATGTTTGGAATTGGAAACTACAGGAAGTCCTCAACTTACGATCACAATGGTCCCCCCCAAATTTATGTCGCTAAATGAGAAATGAGGTCTGCCCATTTTACAACTTCTCTCACCACATGTGTTAAGTGAATCACTGCAGTTCTTAAATTAGTAACATGGTTGTTAAGCTCCCCCACTGACTTTGCTTGTCCGAAGGTTGTAAAAGTGGATCGCAGTGACCCCCAGGAGACTGCAATGGTCATAAATGTGAGTCATCCTGTCAAGCATCTGAATGTAAATCACGGGACCATGGAGATGTTCCAATGGTCATAAGCATGAAAAACGGCCATAAGTCACTTTTTTCATTGCTGTTGTAACTTCGAACGGTCACTAAATGAACTGTTGTAAGTAGAGGACATACCTGTATCCCATTCCACAAATTAATCAACTGTGCAGTTTGCAGTTTGGTTGAATCATTCTCACACCCTCTTACCATTATTGCTTATAGGCAAGATTATTTGCACACAAATGGGATTTAAAAAGTAAATGGAAGCTTTAATAATCTGGGCATAGTTAAATTGTATGTATAGTAATTTAAAATGAGCCATAATAGGTGTTAGCCTCTAATTAACCCTGGCTGATCTTGAAAAGCTAAATCTGGTCAGACCTGGTTCATATTTGGATGTGAACCTCTAGAAAATCCAATCGCTTTTGGTTGGACCAATGCTTTTCATCACTGACCATTTGAACAGGTGGGGACTTGAAACTGCCAACGTTGAGAAACACTGGGTTAGCCTAAAAAAATAATCAATTAATAATGAATTAATCAGAAAGTGGCAATGGCAAGCTACTTCCATACCAGGCATCGAACTTAGCTGAAAGGAGGAGTGGGCTTCTGGGGGTTCACAGGGTTCAGGAGAACCTCTAGCTAAGATTCTGTGCAGTTCAGAGAATCCCCAAATCCCATTCCTGGCTGGCCCCGCCCACCCTGATCTGCCCCTCCCAGGAGTCCCCATGCAGCCCATTTTGAATGCAGGTAAGTATAGGGTGTGCATGGAGTCTCGGGGAGGGTGAAAAACAGGCCTACTGGATGCTTGGGGAGGCTGTTTTTGCCCTCCTGGAGGCTCAAGGAAAGCCTCCAGAGCCTAGGGAGGGCAAAAACGACCTCCCCCACTGTGGTGCAGGATGCCAACTTGGCCACACCCACCATGGCCACGCCTACCCAGTAATCAGGCAGAGAACCCTTTGCTAAAATTTTTGAAGCCCACCCCTGGCTTAAAAAAATCTTTATTTTTCTCTTACTTTTGAGAATTTAAAACATACAGTTCAAGTGAACAGAAGCCATGTTATCAGCTGCCTGAAATCTAAACCAGATGCTTGTTGCTTGGATAAATATCTTATAATGGTCTTATAAGCAAACACGGGGGACTCAATGGCAATTTTTGCTTGGCCTGGGGGGAAAAAAAATCTTCCAAATTTCAGGGGGGAAAAATAGTGATGGGAGACGTCTTCAGAGATGCTATTGTTTATTGAAAGTGTTTCTCAGTGCCGGAATCTCACTGATCAAAGGTTGGAATTCCAAAAGTAAGTTGATTTACTTTCCTCTTCTGCTTCTTTCCATGCATACCCTCAATCCTTAGGCCTGTCCTTTTTTTTTTCCTTTTCCCAAAGGTGGATTGAATGGCTTTAACATCCCTCGTGTCACACCCTGTTCAGAGGTAGCAGATTACTTGGAAATGCCCACTGCAGCTCTGCAAGGCTTGGATCCCAAATCTTTGCCCTCTTACGCCCGTCGCTTGCTCTGCGATGCTTACATGTGCTTCTACCACAGCCCTTCCCTCAGCCTCTACAAATAACGGTTTGGACGAGAGACAGGAGATCGTAGAAAGGAGAGAAGCTATGTGGCTGCAGGGATCCCGTGGCAGATGTGGCTACAAATCTGAGTGTTTAAACCAGAACCCTGTTCTGACCTAGGCTTCCCGAAAGCACAAAGCCGACTCCTCGTCACGATAAAACCCTTTTATTTAGTTTAAAGGGAATTCCTCTCCAGCAAAGTCCCGGCCAACAGTCTTTCAAGAGATTTCACAACTACAGATCTTTATCAGACTTGGAGAGCTGCCAAGCCGATATCTTCCAAACGCCACTCTGTAGCAGCAATTACTTGGCAAGAAGTCAGGAACAGATCTTCACTCTAGTGAATTGAACTAATTGTCTCCTGAAACCTCCCCCCTTCGCTCCTCTTTATTCCCTCTGGGAGGGGCCATTCACTGTCCACCTGTGGCTTTACTCCCAAGTCGACCCTTGTTCCTTAGCTGTTCCCTTCTCTTGGCAGCTCTGCGCATGTGTATACTGGGAACAGGCTCCAGCTGTTCTTCTGACCCACTGATGTCCGACTTTGAAGGCAGCTGACAACTGTCAGATGGTCCTGGCCCCATCTCTGCCTCCGATGCAAAGCACTTGTCAGAGCCTTCCCCAGACTCCAGGACTGGCCCATGTTCCTCCTCACTGTCTGAATCTGCTGCCAGATCCGCTGGCCGCTTACGACAAACCCAAAGGTGTTTTTTTTTTTTCAAGAGGCATCTGGACTTTCTGTTTTTTCTTTGAAGACATTTCACTTCTCATCTAAGAAGCTTTTCTAGCTCCAGTTGCCTATTGAAAAAAGCACCTTTGGGACAACCATCACCTGGATGATTGAGAATCTCCATAGACATTTAAACCAGAACCTTGGGAGAGACAACCTGAGAGAGCACTGAGCAATTCAAAAGCAAAGGCTATATATTGTTACTTAGAACTTTTCAGATGGGAGCCATATTGGAATCTGCCTTCCTTTAGGACTAATCTAGACAAAACATTATATCGGACTTCCCCTGACCACTCTTCACCATTTTAAACATTTTAGGGATGGTTGGACACAATCAAACTGACTCCACCCACTTGGAGCAACTAACAAAAGGATGTTTGGAAATTGTATATGAATACAAAAAAAATTAAGTATCATGCTTCCTTACCATCCTCTCTTTGGGTAGTTATAAATCAGGAGTGGGGCTGCTGGGGGTTCGCAGGGGTTTGGGAAAACCTCTAGCTAAGATTCCATGCAGTTCAGAGAACCCCCAAATCCCACTCCTGGCTGGCCCTGCCCCACCCCGCCCCACCCCTCCCAGGAGTCACTATGCAGCCTGCTTTGGATGCTGATAAGTGCAGGGTGCATGCGGAACCTCAGGGATGGGGGAAACCAGGCCTCCAGAAGGACTCTGGAGCCTGCGGAGGCTGTTTTCGCCCTCCCAGGGGCTCAAGAAAAGCCTGGGGAGGGCAAAACCCCACCACCACCATGGTGCAGGAGGCCAACTAGGCCACGCCCACCATGGCTACCCCCACCTGCAACCGGGCAGAGAACCCATTGTTAACATTTTTGAAGCCCACCCCTGTTCTAAACCAATTTTGAAAAGACTTTTTCTACCGCATGAAACTTTTGGGCTGTTCCAGTCTTTTCACCAAGTCATCACACTCTCAGATTAAAGAAATGGTCGCCCAAAAACAGGGTCTTCTTAGTGGTAACACCTTGTCTCCAGGCACACAGACCTGATGCCAGTTCTGAGGTCCTTTCAAAATCACGTGGAGATTAGAATATGAATCGGAGGTGTTTTTTTTTTCAAGAGAGATTAAAAAGATGGTGTGATACGGAAAAATTGGATGGAAAGAGGGCTACTAAATTTGGACCAACCGATAGAGGAGGATGACAATTTTAACATAGTCTCTGTTAAGAGACAAAAATTATCTACCTTATGTAACCGAACGGTTACATTTACAGTTACATTATTTGTTAATAACATTGGACAAGCAGTATTTTTTAGCTTTGAGACACTTGAGATACTACAACAACTTGTTAAATCCTTTACATTAAAACAAAACCATTCATTTTTAAAGGTATTTGTTATCAATAATTCAATATGATGTTAAGATCCTAAGATCATGATGGTGAACCTATGGCACGTGTGCCACAGGTGGCACATGTAGCCATATCGGTGGGCATGTGAGCACATGCGTGCCAGCCAGCTGATTTTCAGGCCTTCTGAGCCCACCAGAAGTAGGGAAGCAGGCTGTTTCCTGCCTCTGAGGGCCTCCAGGGGGGGAAGTCCATTTTCACCCTCCCCAGACTCCTAAAAAGACTCTGCAGCCTGAAGAGAGCAAAAAACGGGCCTTCCGGTCCCATCAGAAGTTGGCAAATGGGCCATTTCCGACCTCCGGAGGGTGGGGAAGGCCGTTTTCGCCCTCCCCAGACCCCAAGAAAGGCTCTGGAGGCTGGGAAGAGCAAAAAATGGGCCTACCGTGCCATTGCCTGCCAGGAGCAGGGCGAGCATGGGGAGGTTGCATGTGCATGCACAGTGGCGGGGTGCATAGAATTATGGGTGTGGGCATGCACGTGCGCGACCCCCCTCCTGGCACATGATGGCAAAAAGGTTAGCCATCACCGTTCTAAGAAATTAATGGAATAAATAATTTGATATTCTTAAATTGCGTAGACAATGGGAAACTAGCAAGAATGTCACTGGACCTCCTATTATGATTTATAGATCAAAAATATATTATTTAGAATTTATTGCACTCTGTTATGTATGTATATAAAAGGATTTTCAAAAACAACATTTTGTTGGAGATATAATAAGGATAATGGTTCTGTAAAACACATGTTTTTATACTGTCTTGCACTTACCAAGTTTTGGGAGAAAGTACCAGATTACATAAATATAATTGTGTGAGAAAAAAAATTAAAAATTTTCAGACAATAATATTCTTTTGAACTATGTATCTTATATTTGGAATTTGACAACCGGGCAATGAAAATGGATTTTCTGCGTCCTTATTATGGCCAAATAACTGACATTATAGCATTGGTAAAATAAGTATATGGCTCTTCACTCAATGGGTTGAAGACATGACTGCACTTGCCATCTATAAGTGTAGATCACCTATAGATGTAGAACTTATATAGACAGATATGATGAAATGAGTGGCTTGCTTAAACAAAATACAGTAAGTTAAAATTATAATTATATAAACAAATTTTATATATGTAAATGTACTTGAATAATAATTGCATTAGATAATGATTTTGTCTAATGGAATTTTAACTATTTACTGCTAAAGTGCTACACCTTTTTTCTTTTTCCTTTGTATTTTTTTCACTTTTTAAAAGAACTTTCTCTGTGTGTATTTTTTTACTTTTCGCAAGGTATATTACCAAAGTATTTTTATTTTTTCCAATGTTGTTTTGTATTCCAATATTTGCCATTATTTTTAAAAAGCTATAAAAGAATTTTTTTAAAAGAGATTTAATGGTTTTTCTATATTGGGAAAAGCAGGTGTTGCAATTTTGAAATTATGGCTGCTGCTTGGTTTTGCTTTAAAGGCTCCTACACCATTTTTATAAAATATTTAATAAAATTTATTAAAGTTTGTTGAAATTTGTCTAATGCACAATTTAGCTATCTTCAAGCATTGAGTGTTATATTCCACAAGATTGAATTAAGGCATAGTCACTAAAAACATTTTTTTTAAAAAAATTAAAATAATTAAAATCTGGAAAGATTAGTATTTCTCCTAAGGAATCAGCCATTTCACCATGTGCTCTCATGTGAGAAAAATCATACACATTGTTGTATAAATCCAGTTATGGATAACCAAGACCATCTAATATTTTAACTAGAAATTGGGCATCTACAGATAACATGGCTCATTTTTTTTATGGTATTTTGATTCAAAATTCGAAGGTCTGCTTATCTTATTTATAGCTAAAGGTAAAGGTTCCCCTCGCACATATGTGCTAGTCATTCCCGACTCTTAAGGGCTGATGCTCATCTCCATTTCAAAACCAAAGAGCCAACGCTGTCCAAAGACGTCTCCATGGCCAGCATGACTAAATGCCAAAGGCGCACGGAACACTGTTACTTTCCCAGCAAAGGTGGTCCCTATTTTTCTACTTGCATTTTTTACATGCTTTCAAACTGCTAGGTTGGCAGAAGCTGGGACAAGTAACGGGAGCTCACCCCATTAACGCGGCATTAGGGCTTCAAACCGCCGAACTTCCGACCTTTCGATCGACAAGCTCAGTGTCTTAGCCACTGAGCCACCGCATACCTTTTTATATGCAAGTACATATGGGAAATATACATATTTTTAAAAAGTATCAGCACATATTCTCATGGACAATCCCATCTGTGGATAAACTGAATTTTTGGGGTGATTTTGGCCCCTAGAATTTTGGGCTTATCTGCAAGTTGATATGGTAGGTCTATTTTAGGACTTAATTTAAAACAATATACTGCGCTACGCAATGTTTAAAATGCAACTTATATTAAAGCTCTGTTTTACAGGGTGATTAGTCAGATCAATGGAATGGTAGAGTGTTGTGAGAACATGAAAAAGGGGATATTTTGGTTACCACCTTTAGAACGCTCCATGGCTT
>WNWU01013208.1:554945-569094 GCA_012654045.1 Ptyas mucosa
CGTGGCTCAGCTGGGCATGGGGTGGGGGGGCAGGGATTTTTGCTACCGGGTCTCCAAACCACCTGCCACCATCGCTACCGGATTCGGCAATCCGTCCGAACTGGTAGCATTTCACCCCTGATCCTGTCCCTCTACAAGATGCTACAGGTAGGAACTTTAATGGAACCCAGAATAAGTAGATATCTTCCTTTTCTTGTAATGGGTGTATCTATGGCACAGGAAAGAAGGGGATCTTATTGAATTAAAGAGAATATTCTTAATAAAATTGGTATGTTCTGTGGACAACAAGGGGATTTTGCTTTGGTATACCAATGCCCTGAGGCTTGTGGCCAATACTTTTCTGATATGTCATTTGAAACATCTAAAAGATCAGTGAGTGTGCAATGCCTCCCCAAGGATTAATTCTCCATTAAAACTGTATTTAAGAGAAATGATAATTCAAAGTATAGAGTATTCTCAGAACTATAAAAACAGGAAAAGTATTTTATGAAAGACAAAGTACCAATTTACCAGTTCTAGTTCCCCTAAATGTTATTGAAGGTAAAGAATGAAATGTGGGATAAATTGGAAAGGAATGAGTTAGAGAACATGACAGCAACCGGGGCAAAAGACATAGAGAAATGAGTTTTATCTAAATGGAATTTCTTTCCCTTTTTTTTTTTTTTGGTTTTAAAAATGAACTTTATTCAATATAAAAAAGTTAAAATACAACAAAAAAACATTCTTAACTCTATATATATATAAAAAAAAACAAAAGAGAGTTACATTCTTATCCTACTTGCACACAAAAACTAATTTTCTGTATTTATATTGTGTGAACGTTTACATATATACATTAGTTATTATTTCTTATTGACGGTATATATTATTTACCTTTAATTTCTTACTGTTTTTTGACATTATCGTTTTTCCAATGATTCACCCAATCATACCATCTGTCCCATATTTTGAAGTAT
Source organism: Ptyas mucosa (assembly GCA_012654045.1). NCBI lineage: Eukaryota > Metazoa > Chordata > Lepidosauria > Squamata > Colubridae > Ptyas > Ptyas mucosa. The sequence continues at coordinate 555,902 of WNWU01013208.1, forward strand.
TGTGAGTCTTCCTTTTCGTTTAGTTTTAAAGTTAGTCTGTCCATTTCTGCGCAAGTAAATATTTTTTGAATTATTTGCTGATCAGATGGCAACTGCTCTAATTTCCAAGCTTGGGCTAAGGTTAATCTGGCTGCCGTAATTATGTGTAATGTGATTTATTTTATTTCTTTTCTACTACTTTTTTAAAGTATCCCTAATAAAAAAATTTCAGGTTTTAAATCTATATCTTCTTTTGTTATTTCTATTATCCAAGTTTTAATTTTCATCCAGAATTTTTTAATTTTTGGGCAAAGCCACCATAGATGATAAAAAGTTACATTTGATTGTTTGCATTTTCAGCATATCGGATTGAAGCTTGGGTACATTTTTGCCAACCTAGCCGGGGCTAGAAATGGAAATGGAATTTCATAATCATAGCAAGTGTAGGAGAAATTCTTGTATTGTTTGTTGCCAATAAAATTGGGAAGGCAGGCAGGAAGATGTTATAAGCATTGTTACAGTATAATTCTCTATGTTCCATTTCCATGGAATACCAACTGTTAGGAAATGTTGATACAACAATATGGCTTTGACCTTGTTTGTTGATTCAATTTAGGAATAATGACTAATCAATCTCCATGCAACATGCTCTGAATGCAGGGGTGGGATTCAGCCGGTTCAGACTGGTTCAGAAGGCCTGGATATTAATTTTAATCTGGTTCGCCGAACAGGTAGTTGCAAGGACTGGCTGACCCCGCCCACCCTGCCCCTCCCCTCCCCTCCCCTCCCAGGAGTCTCCAAATAGCCTGTTTTGGATACCAGGTAAGTGCAGGGCCCATGTGGAGGCTCTGGGAGGGTGAAAAATGGGCCTACTGGAAGTTCCAGAACTCTAGAAACAGGCTGGTTTCTGACCTCCGGAAGGTTTCTGGAGCCCAGGGGAGGTTTTTTTCACCCTCCTGGAGGCTCAAGGAAAGCCTCCAGAATCGTAGGAGGGCAAAAACGCCCCCCCCCCCCATTGTGCAGGAGGCCACTCACGTTTTTGGTTCCGGGTGAACCAGTTGTTACAACCAGCAACAGCCCACCCCTGACTTAGAAGATACACATTCAAAAGAAAGCTCAGAAGAAATCAGCAATACTTGCAGCACTATATAGAGGAGGAGGAGGAGGAGGAAGAGGAGGAGGAGAAGGCGGTGCCTATTTTCATGGGGACAAAACCCTCAAGAAATTGGAAGAGAAAATGTTGAAATGAGCGACCAACTCTTGCGTAGCCAGCAATGATGGGTTGGGATACTATATTTATACCAGTGGTGGGTATCACATTTTTTTACTACTGGTTCTGTGGGCGTGGCTTAGTGGGCATGGCTTGGTAGGCATGGCAGGGGAAGGATACTTTAAAATATCCATTCCCTCCCCACTCCAGAGGAAGGATATTGTAAAATCTCCATTCCCACCCCACTCCAGGGGAAGGATATTGTAAAATCTCCATTCCCTTCCCAATCCAGGGGAAGGTTACTGCAAAATCCCCATTTCCTCCCGATCAGTTGGGACTTGGGAGGCAGAGAATAGATGGGGGCGGGGGCCAGTCAGAATTTTTACTACCGGTTCGCCAAGCTACTCAAAATTTCCACTAGAGGTTCTCCAGAACTGGTCAGAACCTGCTGAAACCAACCTCTGATTTGTACCCTGCAGAAGTCTTGCACCTATTCAGTAATAATCAGATACCTAAATGGTTTTCAAAATTTTGGATGCACACTTTGATTGGACTTTTGGCCCCAAACAGAATGTGCTTAAGCAGGGAGGCATTCTTGTTTTCAAATCTGTTTCACAATTTTCTTCTTCTTTTTTTTAAATTAATTTTTATTTCTTTAAAAAAAATACAAACAGAAAATTTATCAACAAACAAATCGCGGTGAGAACCTTACATTACCTTCAGTCCAAATATACAAATGAGAAATAAAAACTAAACTAACATTGTCCTTGTTTTATTCTGTTATTTAACCAAACATACCATAGGTCCCAACATTGGAAATATGAGGAATCTTTTTGATCTCTTAAAATTTTTGTTAGCCTATCGGCTTCTGCACATTCCATAATTTTCCCTAAAATCAAATCTTCAGATGGTAGGTCTTTTCCCTTCCAATTTTGGGAGAGACATATTCTTGCTGCAGTTGTAATATATACAATCAGATACCATATGTTAGTGCCTATTTTATCTGGCCTAATGTTTAGTAAGTAAAATTCAGGTTTCAATTGTAATTTGTATCCAGTAATTTCTAACAACTACCTCTGAATAAGTTTCCAAAATTCAATTACCCTGGGGCAGGTCCACCATATGTGGAAATAAGTACCTAGCTCCCTACACTTCCAACAGTTTGGGGAAAGTCCAGGAAACATTTTGGATAATTGGGCAGGAGGGAGGTGCCACCTGTACACCATCTTGTACAAATTATCCTTATAATCAGTTGCTTATCTCCTATCCAATGACTTATTAAAAGTTTCACAATTTTCTATGTCTTTTGTCACACTTTCCGTTTAATTCCAGGCATTCCCAGAGAATCATTCTCAGAAAGGACTGAAGCAATTCCAAAAGGGTTTTTTTTTTTTTTTTTGTTAAAAACAGCCCTTTAACTTCACTTTGGTGCTTGATAAAACACTTCTGTGAATTAATATTAAGTTCCATTTATTTAAGCATTTAGGACAGGGCTGTCAAACTCCGGGCCCATGGGTCGGATGCGTCACACGCTGGCTACACTGATTCCCAGTTTAGCGAAGGGGGGAAAAAAGTCCCAATACATCACATGATGCCATTGTGACGACGTGAGTCTGACACCCCTGATTTAGGAGACCTAAACTTTCTTCTTGTCCTTCTACACATGAAGGAAAAGTTTAGAAAGTTATCATTAGAATTAGGATCTCTAATGCTCTCAGTCATTACAAATACCTGCGTTGCTTGCTACCACACTGCAGAATTCTAAAAGTGATCTCTACTGATGTACTCAAAACATGTTTTCTTGTTCAAGATTTCCCAGGATTTTGCTTCCAAAACTGGGCATTATTCTACTGGCAATTAACAACCGCAATGTAATTATTTCAACTTCATCTCTAAATCCATGGGGGACAGGGAGAGGGAGGGGAGTGATTAACTCAAGGAGAATTATACTTCATGAAAGAGAATGTTGATTCACAGAAATTGACATAAGGAAAACATGCTGTGGTCAAAGATGGTGATATTTGCAGTATTGGTGATTGTGCCTTTACCGCAAGTGATGTGCAGGACTGGCAGGGCTAAATGTGGCATCAGTGACCCTCTGCCATTTCTTCACAAGCAATACCAGGCAGGAGACCTAATTGTTGTGAACATGCTGTCTCAGATCTATGTCTTCCACACAATGATAGACTTCAGCAAACGTCCCTCTGAGGAGCTCTTTGAGGACACTGTGTAAGATTTTATTCACAGACAACATTAATTGTAACTACCATAGGAAGTCTGTTCATATTACCCTTGCTTCCAATGATGGGCTTGACCTTTTCTTTGCTGGTTAGCTCTATTTCCATCCTCCCATTCTTCCTCCTTTTTCATTATCCTCTTCCTCTCCTTTTCCTTTTCATAAGCCGCATCCATAATTCATGATTGCTATTGGATTGGAGGGGGTGGGGGAATCTTTCATTTGTTTCTCAAATTTTCCCACTATTATATGAAAACAATGAAGCATATTATATTAATATATTTTTAAATTATATTGTGGATCCTCATTACTAGCTATCCAGGGCCACAGGTTGCATGTAGGCTGCAAGTTGGAAATGCTTGCTTTAGAGCTTCTCCAACAGTTTGCATGTTCACTTTTTAGGCATGACTGAGTTAGGTTCTTTAGAGAAATGTTCCTGAAACTTCTCGTCTTAACCCTGTCTGACATAATGAAAGAAGTGATGGTCCACTTTGGGGTTATCAGCTAATAAGTATTAATATGTTAGAGTGCTACTATTAATCCATTTTTTTAAAAAAACAAAACACCCAAGTTACTAGACAACACAGTATCAACAATAGAGACCTTCAAATTTCTAGGTTCTATCCTATCTCAAGACCTAAAATGAACACCTAACATCAAAAACATCATCAAAAAAGCACAACAAAGAATGTTCTTTCTGTGCCAACTCAGGAAGCTCAAACTGCCCAAGGAGCTGCTGATGCAGTTCTACAGAGGAACTATTGGGTCTGTCATCTGCACCTCTATAACTGTCTGGTTTGGCTCTGCAACCCAACAAGACAGACACAGACTTCAGAGGATAATTAGAATTGCAGAAAAAACAATTACTACCAACCTGCCTTCCATTGAGGACCTGTATACTGCACGTGTCAAAAAGAGGGCTGTGAAAATATTTACAGATCCCTCACATCCTGGACATAAATTATTTCAACTCCTACCTCAAAATGACGCTATAGAACACTGTACACCAGAACAACTAGACACAAGAACAGTCTTTTCCTGAACGCTATCACTCTGTTAAACAAATAATTCCCTCAACACTATCAAACTATTCACTAAGTCTGCATTACTATTACTATTAATCTTCTCATTGTTCCTATCACCCATCTCCTCCCATTTATGACTACATGACTGTAACTTGTTGCTATATCCTTACGATTGATATTGATATTGATATTGATGGTTTCCTAGTATGATTTGATTGTTTATTTGTATCCCATGACTATCATTAAGTGTTGTACCTTATGATTCTTGATGAATGTATCTTCTCTTTTTATGTACATAAAGAGCATGTGCACCAAAGACAAATTCCTTGTGTGTCCAATCATACTTGGCCAATGAAGAATTCCATCCATCCATCATCTATCTATCTATCTATCTATCTATCTATCTATCTATCTATCTATCTAGGAATCTCAATGGTCCAAACCTATGTATTATTAGTATAGTCAGCTAAACCATATTCTGTTTCTCTCTTTGCTATAGAGCCATCAATAATAGCTCAGAAATTACTGTCAATGATGGAATGGAGGTTTTGGAGGTTTTAAAGAAAATGGAGTGACTCCACTCCTCCAAAAAGCATCAGCACCCTTTTGAAAAATCAACAAGTGACATCATTTTCTGAAATTATTACACAGAAGGATGACTATTGGAAGATTGTCATCAAAATCAAAATGATTGCAATGCTGTTTCATTCCATTCACTTGTAAAAAAAAAAGTATGTCATGTGCTTTCATTTCAATTGAATGCATAGTGAAAAAAAATATATATATTTCCCTTTCTAGGGTCATGACTCCAATCTACCAGCACATCTTGGCCTTAGAATTTGCCATCAAAGAAATCAACAGAAATCCTCATCTTTTACCCAATCACACCCTTGGATTTCAGATCTATAATACCTACTTCATGACCAGTTGGACATATCGTGCCTCATTGGAACTTTTCTCTAAAAAGGGCCAGTTCATCCCTAATTATAACTGTGATGCACAGCACCGACCAATAGCAGTCCTTGGAGGACCTACCACTGAGGTGTGTCTACACATGGCTACCATCCTGTCTCTCTACAAGATGCCACAGGTATGAGCTTTGAAGGACTCCAGACCAAGTAGATAGCCACCAATGCCCTTTTACCCTTCTTTTTACGCGAACATTTTTGACTGTGCTTCTCAATCTTTTCTTTGCTATGGACCCCCTTTAAATATCTATTGTGGCCATGGAACATGGCCACGAACCACCAAGATTTAAATCATAACATTTCTTCCAGCCATGGCAAACTCCCCTGTGGTAATGTCACAGCGCCCCCAGGGTTGAAAATCACTGGTTTATGGTATAGAAAAGAAGGGATTCTTCCCAATATAACAAGATTATTGTTAAAACTGATGGCTTCTGATGACTAGAAGGGAATTCTGCTGTAGCGTACTAATGTCCTCGGGTTTGTGGTCATAACTTTCCGGATCTTTTGTGGTTTAAATTATCAATGTTTGTGCTATGCTTTCCCAAAGATTAATTTTCTGCTTAAGCAATATTTAAGAGAAGAAGTGACTAAAACTGTAGAGAATTTTCTAAGAATTGGCTAAGAATATAGAATATTCAAATGAAACAAACATGTTAAAAAGTAATGATATTTATGTAGGTTACTTACCAAGCACATCTAAATTATATTAAAGTAATCAAAATATCTTTACCATCCCCAAGACACGTCACAACTTTTGAGCACCCCTAATGTTTGGAAATTGAAACTTGAAAATTTTTGACTCAGCCTAGATTATTCTCAGAATTGTAAAAAGAGGAAAAAAAGTTTTAAAGGATAATCTACGATTTTACAAATAAAAAACTGTTAGGAATTTTTGGTGCAACAAATTTGATCAAGTTTGCTGTTCACTTAAAAAAAATCTCCATGTAGGATTCTCTAAATATTTATGTGAAATATCACACCTTAGTCAAAATAGGAAATACGTTTTGAGCATTGATATCTATATACATGGTGGCTCAGTGGCTAAGACACTGAGTTTGTAGATCGAAAGGGTCGCAGTTCAGCGGTTCGAATCCCTAGTGCTGCATAATGGAGTGAGCTCCCGTTACTTGTCCCAGCTTCTGCCAACCTAGCAGTTTGAAAGCACATAAAAAATGCAAGTAGAAAAATAGGGATCATCTTTGGTGGGAAGGTAACAGCATTCTGTGCGCCTTTGGCATTTAGTCATGCTGGCCACATGACCACGGAGACGTCTTTAGACAGCGCTGGCTCTTCAGCTTTGAAACGGAGATGAGCACCACCCCCTAGAGTCGGGAATGACTAGCACAGATGTGCGAGGGGAACCTTTACCTTTTAATCTATATTAAGTGGGTAAATGATATCACTACACATTATTTTTTAAAAAAAAGAAAAAAAGAAAAACAAACGTCCTGTTGTCTATTTCCCAGTATTTTTCTTTTTCTGAAGATTATGTATGGTTCCACTACTGAAAGTAGTATGAAAAAAGAGGCGGTTTTACATCAACAAATGTTCCCAAGTATGGACCATCAGTATAAAGGAATCTTTCTATTACTGCTGCATTTCAGATGGACATGGATTGGGATCTTGTCTCTGAAAAATGACAGTGGTGAGAAGTTCATACAAGATCTGGTTCCCATGTTAGCCCAGAAGGGGATCTGCTCAGACTTCATTGAAACATTTCCAATCATTGATGACTCAAGCAGCATTGTTGAGTTGGTGGAAATGGGACTTGAAATGTACATGGTGGTGATGAAAAGCACCGCTAATGTAGTACTAGTTCATGGCGAAATTTATGGAGTTATCGTTCTGAGACTTCTTTCCACCAATTTGAAAATTGAAGATGTACCATTATGGAGAAAAAGTAAAATCTGGGTGATGACAGCTGAGATGGATTTCACCTCCCTTCCCTTTCTAAGGAATAGCGACCTAGTCTTCCTCCATGGTGCTCTGTCTTTTGCAATTCACACAGAGAAGGTGTTAGGATTCCAGCAGTTTGTTCAGATGAGGAAACCAAACTTAGAAGACGAAGTTAGTTTTATCAAGCTCTTCTGGGAAAGTGCCTTTCAGTGTTCCTTCTCTATCTCTGTTATGAATGAAGATGAAAATGAGATTCCTTGCACTGGAAAGGAGAAACTGGAAGCTCTTCCTACATCTGTGTTTGAAATGGACATGACTGGCCATAGCTACAGCATCTACAATGCCATCCATGTTATGGCATATGCTTTGCATGACTGCCATTCATCCATGCTGGAATACAGAGCTAGAGGGCACGAAGCCAAACTGGAACATCTGGATCAAAAACTGTGGAAGGTAAAACCCTAAGCAAACCAATTACTGGCTACTCACTGTATCTGCCACCCTGATCCTAAACCTAAATGTAATTCATTCTTCCTGTTGGGACCCAGGCCCAAGTAAATAGTAGGAAAATTAGCCAGTGCAAAAAACAAACAAACTTTATTCGAACAGCTGAGAATTACTTCATTCCCAGCATCATTCAACTAAATTAAAGCAAATTCCTCCCACACAAATTCCTCAGTCTTATCTCAAATCTTGTCCAATTAGGCAAACTGCCAATGGCCTTTCTTGGCAAACGTTCAGAAGTCACAGATACAAAAATAGATACAAGACATAGATGAAGAAGAAGACAAAGCTACCAACGTTGTTTTCTGGCAAAGCCCAAATGCTGTTGCTGGTCTGTTTTAAGCCTTATGGGAGGGGCCCTACTCCCGAGTTGTCCTCTTTGCTTGAGCTGCTCTTGCCTTCTGGCAGCTCTTCTCATATGTGCATTATGGACCAAACTCTATTTAATTATCTTAAAATTATTTTAACTTTTGTATATAAATGTTTTATTCCAGCTGTTCACCACCCTGAGTCCGAAAGGAGAAGGGCGGTATAATAATAATAATAATAATAATAATAATAATAATAATAATAATAATAATAATAATAATAATAATAATAAAGAACAGGCTCCTCCTGTCCCTCTGCCTCACTCCTATCAGCCTCTGGAGGCTCTGGAGTTCGCACCTCACTCCCTGATGGCCTTGGCCCCATCTCTGCCTCTGACACAGAGCCCTCATCCAGACCTTCCCCAGCCCCCAGGACTGGCCCATGTTCTTCCTCAGCCTCATCACTCTCCGACTCCGCTGCCAGCTCCACAGGCTGCTGTCGGACTACAACACTTCCATGGAGAATGTACTATATCTAAGAATGTAGTTTTACTCAATGTCCAGAGGTGGGTTTCACATAATTTAGCAACCGGTTCGTCCAGCATGAAAAATGTGAGTGTGCGCTTGCGCACTTGCTTTGCTTGCACACCTTCTGTGCATGTGTGCGGCCTTCTGTGCATGCACTTTGCTCATGCATGCAGCTTGCATGCATGTGTGTGGCTTAGAAAATGTGGCTAAATAGGATGGCATAGAGCCGGGGTGAATGGGCTGGCCCACCCACAGGTCGCCACTATCGGTTTTCCCGAACCAATCCAAACTGGCTGAATACCGCCACTGTCAATGTCATCACCTCTCTTAGCTCTATTCCAAATAACGTGATTATAAATTATTACATCTGCATATGTATTAGGAATGGGAGCATCCAGTTTTTCATTTTATGTTAAAGGATGCTCTTTCTTTGGCCTTATAATATCTAGGTTTTCCATGCTTTCCTGAATGTCCACATTTCAAGAACTTTGCCAGGTTGCGGCACTGATTTCACTGTTTTAGTTCTGTAGCTGATGTCTTTAGACGTCTTATAATAACTGAATATTTCCTACAGCACAGATTTGCTCTTTCTTTTTTTAACAATTTTATTAATTTTTATATTCAACAGATAAAACAAATAGCGCACAAGAACGACAAAGATGTTTAAAAAGTGCAGACCTTCCCCCAATAAGAAGGGGAAAGAAGAGAATAAGAAAGAGAAACTTGCCCCTTTATCCCCAGCAAGTATATTAAAATTAACCACTTATCACTCTCTTTTAAAATACAACCAAATGCATCTTCATTCCATACCTCACTTCCTTTTCTCTAAACTCAATTCTAAATTCTCTGTTCACTTTATGAATTGATAAAGGTCCAATAAAAATTAGCAGAACACCTAACAATGTAGATTGTTATTGCTGTTAGTTGCGAAGTCATGTCTGACCCATCGCGACCCCATGGACAACGTTCCTCCAGGCCTTCCTGTCCTCTACCATCCTCTGGAGTCCATTTAAGCTCACGCCTACTGCTTCAGTGACTCCATCCAGCCACCTCATTCTCTGTCGTCCCCTTCTTCTTCTTTTTTTCCTTTCGGTATTGTCCATGGGGTTTCCATGGCAAAGATACTGGAGTGGGTTGGCATTTCCTTCTCCAGTGGATCACGTTTTGTCAGAGCTCTCTGCTATGACCTGTTCGTCTTGGGTGGCCCTGCATGGCATAGCTCATAACTTCATTGAGCTATGCAAGCCCCTTCGCCAAAACAAGGCAGTAATCCATGAAGAGGCAATGTAGATATGTATCCCCATTTCTATTTAAATCCCTAATCCCCCAGTGCCTCATAACAACAAGAAAGTTCTAATCTCAAATAAAAATTAAACATTGTTTAATCCTCCTAATGCTTCATAACAATAAGAAAAGTCTAATCTCAATTAACAATTAAACATTGCAACAATTAAAAATAATTAAACATGTCCAGAGATAGTAATCCCTCATTAACAAAAGCCCTAAAATAGATATGAACTAAATCCCCAATATTATAATTCCAAACCAAAACGTTTTCAAAATAATCATTAAACATCATCATAGACAGGAACCTACTATAATAATAAGCCCTGATTTACATACCAAAAGTAAGAATATAAATATTACAGACTAAACCATTACCTCTAACCATTCAAAATATCCATTGAACAACACCAGACGTATCAATCTTTTATTTAACCATAATCGAATAAACCATTGCTGCATTTTTCTTTTCCTCCCAACAATCCTTAATCCCATGTGTCAAATTATTATTTTATTTTTTGCTCTCTATCTTTCCTCTCATTAACATCCTTGTCATTTTTATCAAAGTCCATTTGTAATTTCGGTGCAGCCTCTCTAGCAAATCTCTCATATCTCAAAAATAAGCAATCCACATCATTCTTTTATATATAAATATATTGAATACAGTGTAATTGTCCTGGCGTTCCACTTGCCATGAAACAAAGGTAAAAACAAAATAACATATATACTATTTTAAACAGTGCTAGTGATGCAGAGTAATTTCTGCCTGTCATATTCTAGTATGTCAACTTATCTACCATTCTAATACCTATATTCTAATACATACATAATGTCTCTTTCCATGTTCACCTAATCTGATTCTTTCACAATCCAACTTCTACCTCGTGTTTCCAACCATTGATAGAAAATATCCCATGTAGCATAGTATTCTGTATCTCCTTTATCTTTTATTCTTAGCGTTCGTCTGTCCATTTCTTCACAGACTAGTATCTTCCTTATTGTCTCCTCCTCTGAAGGGGTGTTTTCGCTGCATATACACAATTCTTGCTGCGGTCGAGATATGCAATATTAGGTATATTCAGAGGTGGTATTCAGCCGGTTCTGACCGATTCTGGAGAACCAGTAGAGGAAATTTTGAGTAGTTCAGAGAACTGGCAAATATCACCTCTGACTGGCCCCACCCTCATCTATTCACCACCTTCCGAGTCCCGGCTGATCAAGTCCCATCTGATAGGCTGGGTCTCCTTTTGTTGCCCTGCATCCGGAGCTGGAAAGGAGGTAGTCACCCCGGGAGGGAATGGAGATTTTACAGTATCCTTCCCCTGCCACGCCCACCAAATCACACCCACCAAGCCATGCCCACAGAACCGGTAGTAAACAAATTTTAATTCCACCACTGGGTATATTGTCTCACATCATTCTTTTGATGTCTTATTAATGTACTTTTGCTGTTCTTTAAATAGTCCTCCTGCTTGGTTTATAGATTCAATATTCCATCTTTTTCTTATAGCTTATTATTTTAGGGTCCTCTGAAATATCCTTTTCAATTTTGTTTGAAGGAAGTTCTGTAGAACATTTTTGGTTGCAGCATACTTCTTTTTGGTTCCTACAGTTCTTGAATCCATGCATTATGAATTTTCTTTAATGATGCCACCTTTTGGCATTTTTCTAAAGGTTAGCCTTCAAAGCTTTCTCACCAGAGACACTTTTTCTCACAAAAGAATATGTTTTTAGTTGACTTCTGCATCTTGGTTTAAATCAATTTTTCATCCAAATTCTTGGTATTTAAACACTAAAACAACGCCATAGTCATCCTGTCTTATATATTACAAAAAATAAAATCTTATCAAGCGGGAACTATGTATTTTTATTTCTTTTTAACAGATTAAACATAGTGTCATCCAGCTAATACAAACCTGTGAGTTCAGAAGGCGGTTTTAATCTTAAAAAAGCAATACAAAGAAAATTAAACTCCCAAGGAGATTAAAGAGATGAACTAGGTTAAACTTTGAGTCCTTAAAAAATAAAAAATACGTTAATAGCTCATGACATGATGGAACCCATAACTCTCAGAAGACCAAAGGAGCTGCAGAAACATCCATTTCTGCTGTTGATTCACACACAAAAAAGGAGTTAGGAGCATAGAAGGGTGATCTAATGATTGCTCTTTGATTCTAGAATGATCAGCTGTCTGATTCTCATGTCCAGCTGCTTTTTGGCCACAATGTCCTCTACTAGGTGAAGAGATTCTATTCACCAGCCTCACCAGAATCAGTACCTATCTTAATTTTTTTTTTCTTTTGATTTATATGCCGCCCTTCTCCGGAGACTCAGGGCGGCTTAGAGTGCGTTAAGCAATAGCCTTCATACTTTTGTATATTTATACAAAGTCAGCTTATTGCCCCCACAATCTGGGTCCTCATTTTACCCACTTTAGAAAGGATGGAAGGCTGAGTCAATCTTGAGCCTGGTGGGATTCGAACTTGCAGTAATTGCAAGCAGCAGATATTAATAGATGTTAATAACAGGGTGCTTTAAACCACTGTACTAGAGGCTCTGTCATGTATGACAGGTATGGGGTATGAACCTTATCATCTTGAGCTTCTATATGTCTGTCTGTCTGTCTGTCTGTCTGTCTGTCTGTCTGTCTGTCTGTCTGTCTGTCTCTCTCTCTCTCTCTCTCTCTCTCTCTCTCTCTCTCTCTCTCACTAACTAACTAACTATCATCTATCATCTAATCTATCTAATCTACCTATATCTATCTTCTATATCTATCTATCTATCTCTCTCTCTATCTATCTATCTATCTATCTATCTATCTGTCTGTCTATCTATCATCTATCTATTCTCTGTCTGTCTTTCTCTCCATCCATCCATCCAATCTATCTTATCCTATCTATCTATCTATCTATCTATCTATCTATCTATCTATCTATCTATCGTCTGTCCATCCATCCATCCATCCATCCATCCAATGTATCATCTATCTATGTATCTATCTATCTATCTATCTATCTATCTATCTATCTATCTATCTATCATCTATCTATTCTCTGTCTGTCTTTCTCTCTCTTCATCCATCCATCCATCCATCCATCCATCCATCCATCCAATCTATCCTATCTATCTATCTATCTATCTATCTATCTATCTATCTATCTATCGTCCGTCCATCCATCCATCCATCCATCCATCCATCCAATGTATCATCTATCTATCTATCTATCTATCTATCTATCTATCTATCTATCTATC
>WNWU01013213.1:0-31343 GCA_012654045.1 Ptyas mucosa
CTTATCCAATTGTAAAGTTAACATTGCATTTCCTCTCCCTTCTTCCACCCGCTGGAGTGCCCGTACCTCCCCCTCCAGACCCCCCATCTTCTTCTTGTTTTGCTCTGCCAGCTGTTGAACATCATTTAAATCTTTTTTCGTAAGTGTCATTTCAGATTTAATTTCAGATAGTCCTTTTTGTAAATCATCCAATTTATCCAATTTCTGATCCAATTTTGCCAGTCTTTCCAAAATTTTTTCCATGTCAGCTGCTGTTGATTTGTGGCCCTTGGCCATCTTGCAATGATAGAAGATGAAAAATCCCAAAAAACAAGCCTCCAGGAAAGAAAGAGGGATTGACAGTCAGTGTAATTTTTCCAATATCCACCAGTGGGCGCTCACAGGAGCAACGAGTCTGGAGTGCAGAGTAGGTCAAACAGGAAGCTCGAGGTGGGTAATATCTTCAATCGTAAACAAAGAAGCAGAAGTCGGACCGCCGCCATAGCTCTCCACCGGGAAGAGAGGCCACCAGACCTCTTTGACAAATTCTAATTCAGCCATCCTCAAGAAAAAGTCAACAAAGGAAGGGGTTTCTTTCCATTTCTTTCCCCCTACTTCTCAGCCACGGCACCTTTCCAGCTACAAGGGGGGGGGGGAAACTCCAACCCCCCCCTCTCACCTCCAGGATGCCTTGTCAGCTCTCTGCTCCTTGCAGTTAAAACTCCGTCATGCCACCTCGACCAGCTCCCAGTCCGCTGTGTCTTGCAAGTAAGCGCCGGTCCCCTTAGGCGCTGTGGCACCTCAGCGGCCCCCAAAAAGGCAGCCGATCGCCTCCCTCCCCCACTGGAGCCTCAGGCGCACCAGCATCGGCCTCCCGGCCCCTGGATGTGAGGCAGGGGACCCCTGGCGAGCCGCCCTCAAACGGCAAATGGCCCAAAAAATAGGGCGTTTGGCCCAGGGGGCCTCCAGATGGGGGGGGGATCGGACACTGGGGCCAGAGCTAGCCCGATCAGTGTCCGTCGCCTCCGGGACCGGAACCGGAAGTCAGGTCCTCGCACTTTTGACCGGTCTTCGCACTTATGACTGGTCATCATTTCTGCCCATTGTAGTATTCTTAACAACCATGTCACTCATTTCACAGCTGCTTCTCTTCACCATAGTGACAAGATAGGCAAAAACGTAAAATGTGAGAACAGTCGTAAGTTCGAGAATTGGTCACAAGTGCGAGGACCAGTCAAAAATTACTTTTTCAGCCCTCTGAGTAGTCCATATGCACAAAAGGACTACCCAGAGGGCTGAAAAAACTGATTTCTGATAGGTCCTCGCACTTTTTTTTTATTGAAAAAGTTTTACACATACAAATTTTACCCCCCTTTTTTCCCCCACCCTTCCCCAACATTATAAAAAATACATATACATATACAAAAAAAATATATAATTCCCTCCCAATTCCTTCCCAATCCCACCAAACCCACCCTAACCCTCCCCCACCACCCCTTTCCCTCCCATCCCCCTTGACTTCCACTATATGCAATACTAATAATTCCAAACAATATATATGTTATTCACTCCTTCCATATCTTTTTCTCTATTTACTAGCATAGTCATCAATCCCCCTCAGCTGAAAGCTACATAATATTTTCTAGTCTGATATTTGTTCTGTATATATTCAATCCACTTATTCCATTCCTGTATATACCTCTCATGTGTCTGATCTTTTAGAAAGGCTGAAATCTTCGCCATTTCTGCAAATCCAGCCATCTTCTGAATCCATTGGTCCACAGTCGGTAATGCATCACTCTTCCAATATTGGGCAATCAGCAGCCTAGCTGCTGTCACCATATACAAAATCAATTTTGTTTCACCCAATGTAAAATCTTTAACTATACCCAATAAAAATAATTGCGGAGAAAATTGTATTTTTTTCTTCAAAACATTTTGCATAACCCACCAAATTTTTATCCAAAAAGCCCTCACTTTCTTGCAAGTCCACCAAATATGATATTATGTAGCATCTAAACACTCACATCTCCAACACTTTGGTTGAACGTTAGGGTACATACAAGACAATTTCTTGGGGTCTAAATGCCATCTGTAAAACATTTTATAAAAATTTTCACGCAAATTCTGTGACTGTGTAAACTTAACATTCTGAACCCATATTTTTTCCCATGTTTCCATCATAACTGGTTGAGAAAAGTTCTGTGCCCATTTAATCATACAATCTTTAACTAACTCATTTTCTGAATCCCTTTCTAACAAAACATTATAAACTCTCTTAATGTGCATTGGACCTGTCTCTTTTATCTGTCTGACCAGTTCTACTTCATGTTCCATTAAACCAGTTTGTTGATCTTCTTTCCATCTCATCTGTAGTTGATTGTACTGCAACCAGGTCAAAGAAATCCCTTCTTCCAACAGCATATCCAAAGTCTTCAGCCGCCATCTGCCTCCTTCAAAATAAAGTAACTCTTTATATAAAAAACCCCCGAGTGATAATATTTGTATTCCACATGGTATCAGCAAGATCCAGCCAGAACGGAATCTTATAATCCCACTTAGTTCGGTGCTTCTTCCAGATTCTCATCAAGGCATTTCTAAGTAGATGACTATTAAACACTTTATCCACTTTATTGTCATAAAATAAATATGCATGCCATCCCCACACAAGGTCATGACTTTCTATGTTCAGCAATTCAGTCTTGGTTTTTCCAAACCAATCACTTATTTGTGTCAATGCAGCTGCTTCATAATATAATCAAAGGTTTGGAAGTTTAAGACCACCCCTCTCACGAATATCTTGCATAATTTTCAGTTTCACTCACGGTTTTTTTTCATTCCAAACAAATGTATTCACTCCTTTTTGCCATTCTAGCAGTGGTTTATCTGATTTGAGCACCGGTATCATTTGAAATAAGAAGATAAATCTAGGTAAAACATTCATTTTGACTGCTGATATTCTTCCAAGCAAAGATAACTGCAGTTTCTTCCAGGTTTCCATATCTTTTTGTATTTTTTGCCACAAGACCTCATAATTGTTTTGAAACAGATTTGTATTTGAGTCTGCGATTTGTACTCCTAAATATTTGACCTTTGAGACAATTTTGAAACCTGCCATTCTTTCCAGTTCCTTTTTTTTACTCTCTATCAAATTTTTAACAATCATTTTGGTTTTTTTCTTGTTCAGTCTAAAACCAGATACCATGCCATAATCTTCTATAATATCTTTCATCTGGATTATTGATTTCATAGGTTGTGATAGGGTAACAACCAGATCATCTGCAAATGCCCTAGTTCTATAGTCCTCTTGCCTTATAGCTAT
Organism: Ptyas mucosa; assembly: GCA_012654045.1. Lineage (NCBI taxonomy): Eukaryota > Metazoa > Chordata > Lepidosauria > Squamata > Colubridae > Ptyas > Ptyas mucosa. The sequence continues at coordinate 3,302 of WNWU01013213.1, forward strand.
TCCATTCAAAGAATTCAAATCCCGTATTGCGTTAAGTAAGACTTCTAGAGTTAAAATAAATAATAGTGGGGATAATGGACAACCTTGTCTAGTACCTTTTTGTATATTAAAATTCGATGTTAAACATCCATTAATAATAAGTTGTGCAGATTGCTCTTGATAAATTGCACCAATCGCTTGTATAAACCGCTCCCCCAAATCCATTTTTTCCAAAGTCTTAATTATAAAATTCCAATTCACTCGATCAAAGGCTTTTTCCGCATCCAAAAAAACCAGCACTGCAGAGATCTGTTTATTCTTTTTTTTTTAATTGAAAAAGTTTTAAAAATTTTACATACATTTTCTCCCCCCTCCCCAACCACCCCCCCTGACTTCCCAGAGCAAATACAATTACAAGATAAAATACAGCTCAAATTCTCTAAGTTAAACTCCATTTCACACTTATCATAATCCTAATCATTAAACAAGTAGATAAAAGGAAAGCAAGTCTTCTTTCTTCTTATTCCATCTAATTCAACAGAATTAATCTCCATGTCTCCATTTATAATTACAGCAGTTGATAAAACAATTAAATATTACGTAATCACACCTATCATTACTCAATATAACTAATTAATACTTAGCAAATTATTAAGTCTATACGATCTAACAAGATATTTTATAACTTCTTTCATTTAAAACAGAGAAAAAAAGAACCCCCAACAACAAAGAAAAATAAAGAAACCCTCAATCAGAAAACCCCCCCCAAATTTAAAATAAAATACTATATAAAGTCTTCCGTCCTCCATTTTTAAACCATCAAGGTCCTATTATAATTAAAACACTTAATGAAAAAAACAATAATAATAAATTTTTTAGTCAAAAAAAGAATATAACAATCAAACCTCTTATAAATTTATCAATACAGATAAAACATCATTTAGTAACTATATCAAACATTTAAATTCATCATACTAGATTAAACCAGTTGCTAATCTTCTTGTCTTCACATCTTCCAACAGCGTATAAAATATCTTCATCATTTACGTCTACCCACCTAAATAGAAAATTGCTTCTTTATAAAAAAAAACCCCCCAAGTGACTTTATAATTATATTTGTAATAATATCCATCAAATCCAGTCAAAAGTTAAATTAGTAGATTCATCAAACGTATTAGAGAAACCACCAAATCAGCTGCAATTGCTCTAGATCCATAGTCCTTTTGCCTTATATTTATTACCATCAAGCAAGAAGCTCCAGTTTAGTATATTCAATAAAACTTCTACATTTATAGTTAGATCCAAATTTATCACAGTCCTTAATAAAATATTCCAAATCCTTCAAGTCAGGGCATATTTCACAGCCCAACACACCAGCATTGCAGTGATCTGTTTATTCTTCTCAAAATATTCCAATACAGCTATAAATTGCCTCCTCATCGTTCATCACTTGGTTAACTGGCGTTAAACTGCTGTCTGCTTTCCCCCCCCCCAAAAAAAATTCAAAATCTTTAAACATTTAAACAATACTTTTTAAGGACCATCATCTCGTCAAACAGGGTTATTTTCCATTTCTCCAGGCTTTCTTCTTTTCCTTTTTACGAACTTTCTTCTTAACTTTGATCCCTCTGCCTTTTTTAACTCCAGAAAAATTTTGCGGTTTTTGGGATTGGATATTATAAACTTTTTGCAGGAATGTAGCTTCTTCTGGGAACAGCTCTTCATCAACTTCCAGAGTTTCTTGCTCCTGCTCAGCCTTCATCTTTCTCTCTTCTATAAGATCGGCTATGGTCTGTTTTTGTTTTTTTTTCCTCTCCCAGCTCTTCATTCAATCCCCCACTGCTAGATTGCAACTCAGTATTTCCATGTATTTCATTGTTTCCAGCTTGAGAAGCCTGAAATATAGTATCAATTCTTTTCAATAAAGCAGAGGTAATTGAGCTCAAAGCTTCCTCAAAGTCAGACCATTGAGGGTTAAATAACCCTCCTTTACTTTCTTTGTTTTCAAAAAGCCCAGCCATCTTGCCCCCCTTCTTCCTTCCCCTCCAGAAGGACGGGGGGGAAAAAAAGAAGAAAGAAAAAAAAAAGAATTTCAAGAAGAAAAAAGGAAAAAAAAAGACTTTTTAATTTATATTGCTGCTTGAATTATTATTATTATTTCATCCACTTTTCAAAAAGGAGTTTTACGTTTCAAACAGGGGCTTATCAATAGTTGCTTTTAACTTTCATTTCTTCATGCCCCGTTGAAACTCAAACGCCATCTTGCTTTCACTTTCCACTTAAGAGAAATTTTTAAAGAAAGTAAATCCTTGGAGTTAAAAAAAAAAGAAAAAAAATACCTGCTGTTTCCTTTGTGCATCTTGTGCTCTGCCATCTTAGTTCAAGAAGTATTTGTTTAAAGTTGTTTAATGGGGTGGCCGCGGCATCTAGTTCTGACAGGGAAAAAGTTCCCCGTCAGAGGCATCCCAGGTCCGGAGCTTTGACAGGCTTCACGGGGAGCTCTCATCTTCGAGCACCAGATTATTGGCAAAACCTGGTGCTCTTAGGGAGCTCTACCCCACCCGTCTGCTCTCCTTCCCCCCTTCTTCCTGGGGGGAAGGATTCCAAACCGCAAGACAGCTGATTTTCGCTGTTCTTGCGATTCTACGGAGTCTGGGGCTGGCGCTTCACAAAGAAGCGTCTGGCGATGCCGGCGGCTCAGCTGGAAGTTCCAAGATCTGTTTATTCTTATCTAGATAGTCCAGTAAATCTATAACTTGCCTGACATTCTCCTTCATGTATCTGCCTTCAATAAATCCTGCTTGATCATGGTGAATTACCTTTTGAATAACTGGCATCAATCTGTTGGCCAAAACTTTTGCAAAAATTTTATAATCTGTATTTAAAAGAGATATTGGTCTGTAATTTTCTGGTTTCTTAAGACCTGATTCTTCTTTCGGTATCAATGAGACAAAAGCTGTTTTCCACGAGGAAGGTATCTTACCTCCTAATTGTATATTACAAAATAAGTCTTTAAGATGCTCAATCATTTCCTCTTGTAAAGTTTTATAATAAACTGCGGTTAGGCTGTCCGTCCCTGGAGCTTTAGCTGTTTTTAATTGTTTTATGGCAAAGCTGATCTCCTCAACTGTTATCAATTGTTCCAAATTTTTCTTTTGATCTGATGAAACTTTTGAAACTCTCTTTTCTTCTAGATATTTGTCTATAGAACTGTTCTGTATATTATCTTTAGCATATAACTTGGTATAATATTCCAAAAAGGCCTTTTAAATTAATTCTTGTTGATAAACTTCTTTGCCAGCATACTCAGTACTATCAATAATTCTTGTAGTTGCTTGTTTCCTCAAAGTATAAGCCAACCACCTGCCCGGTTTGTTAGCATTAGCAAAAGTATTATGCCTTGCAAATTGTAAATTAGTTGCCGTTTGATCTGCTATAAGCATTTGAAATTGATCCTTCAAAAGTTTTATAACCGTTTGCAATTTTCCATCTGTTGGTTTTTGTATCAATGGTTGTTCTTTCTTTTTTATCTCACTTTCCAACTGTAATCTCTTTTTCTGCTGATTCTGTCTATGTTTAGAGTTCATTTGAATTAGCACTCCCCGCATATATGCTTTGCCTGCATCCCAGACTATTTCAATAGGGGTACCTTTATTCAAGTTCAATTTAAAAAACTCCTTTAGATGTTTTTTAAGTTCAATTATATTTTTTTCATATCTGAATAAATTCTCATTTAATCTCCATCTTCTCTCTCTTTTACCCATCTCAATTTCCATCCAGACCGGACTATGGTCAGTCAAAGTCCTAGGAAATATCTTTGTCTTCTTTACTTTAGAAAGTAAATTAGTGGTTAACAGAAAAAAATCTATCCTGGAAAAGGATTTATGCCTGTCCGAGTAAAAAGTAAAATCCGATTCATTTGGGTTGCGAACTCTCCAAATATCTTTCAATTCCAGATCCTCTTGCAGTTCAAAAAAGGCTTGTGGTAATTTAATCCCTAATTTGGCCATACTTTTTTTATCAATTTTAGGTTGAATCACTCCATTCCAGTCTCCCATTATTATAATAGTTGAATAGTTCCAATCCAAAATCTTTAAGTGAAGCATCTTATAAAAATTTTCCTGTTGCTGATTTGGAGCATATATTCCGACCAACAAAGTTGGACCATTATCTGTAATAATTTCAATTGCAATATATCTTCCACCTTCATCTGTTTCTATAGTTTTAGCTAAAAGTCTTTTATTTATATATATCACCACACAATTCTTCTTTTCCAAATTTGAAGCAACAAATTGAGTTCCCAATCTTGAGTTTATCAGATATTTCTGGTCTTGCAATTTTATATGAGTTTCCTGTAAACAAATAATATCATTGTGAAATTGCTTCAAATAATGAAATACCTTCCTTCTTTTTTGTGGAGAGTTCAGTCCATTTACGTTCCAAGACAAAACTTTAAGTGCCATTTGATCCTGTCTGAAGTTTTGAGAGCAATTGCTGAAGATCCTTTTTTACAGAAGTAATCTTCGGTTTAGCTCCTCCCATGACTTCAGCTTGCTGTTTTCCTCTAGCTTTCTTTTCTCGTTGTGGTTTGTACAGTTCCTGCTGCTGTGCTTCCTTCATTTGTTTGGACATCGCTCTACTTATGCGTTGCTCTTCCAGTTTAGATGTTCCCAATTCAAGATCCAGCGCCTCCTCTGTAATAGTTTTAGATGTTTCTTCCAAAGGAGAAATTTCAAGTGGTGCAAAAGGATCAACCACAACACCACCAACCGCTCCCTGAGCCTCTCTTGCCTCCTTTTGGACAGCTTTATTTGTTCTTCAGTTTCTTGTTCATACTCAGCTTGTAATTGCACATCCTTATCTATTGGTGAAGATGTACGTGGAGGAGGAGAACCCGCTTTCAAAACATTGTAGTAAAATTCTTCTGCTTTTGCAATAGTATTAAGACGGTATCTAACTCCTCGAATCCTCAGTATTACACCTGCTGGAGCATCCCATCTGAATTGTATATTCTGTTTCTTCAATTCTGCCACCAAAAATCCAAAATCCTTTCTGTCTCTTAACATTTTGGGTGGTAGTTCTTTGAAAACTCCAATCTCAACTCCATCAACTAGAACAGAAGTGACAAATGAGCTTTGCAGAATATCATTTCTTATTCTTCTGTCTGTGAAATATATCACCACATCTCTAGGCAGTTGCCTTTGTACTGCCACACGAGAGTTAACTCTGTACACCTTGTCAATCTTGCACAGAACCTCACCAGGTTCTACTTTCAGCAAAACCGCTAAAGCATCAGCACAGATTTTTCTAAGATCTTCCCTGGTGTTCTCTTTTACTCCTCTAAGTCTAATAGCAAATTCCATTGATCGAAATTGCATCATAGTAATCTCATTTTCAATTTTTTGTGTTATTTCTTCAACTTCAGCAATTCTTGAATCAGATACCTTAAATTTAGTCTCCACCTCTAAAGCAAGATTATCCACTTTTTTATCAATCTGCAACACTACCTCAGACAGGCCTTTAACAACTGTTTGAATATCTTTATTAACTGCTTCATATTTTTCTTGAATAATTCCTTTGACTTCCTGTTCTGATCTCTTAATTTCTTTAATAATAAGGTCATGGTAACTTTCTTCCTTTGTCTGAATTTGCAACTGCGCAGTTTGAGGCTGCTTCTGCTTATGTGTGGGGGAATCCCCCCCTGGCTGCTTTGTTGCCATTTTGCCTCTTAAAGATCTTCCTTTTCCACAAATTCTAGCAACTTTTCCCAAAAGATTCTCCAGATTCAGTCAGGTCTATAAAAATCAGTTACTGTTTTTATTTTATTTTATTTTTTGTTACTTTTCTGCCTCTTCCAGCCGGATTTATTACTTTAAAGTGTAGCCGAATACACTGATCAAATTACTTTCGCTTTCAGCTGCTCTCCGCTGAAAGCAAGCACCATTTTTTTTCTTTCCTCTTTCCCCCCTCTCAATTCCGAATTCTTTTAATCTTGCAAAATATTTCAGAAAACTTTAATACTTGCTGTTGAATAGGAAGTCCCAATTCTCCTTTTTTTTGTTGTTTGGTGGTATAACTGCTGCTGCTCTATCTTGCTCTGCAATTTTGCCGAGTTTCCCGGTCGTCCGGAGCTTCAGCGGCTTGGATAGGGCGTCCCACCCTGTTAACTCCCCAGAAGCGAAAAAAGCTTTCTGGGGGTCTCACAGGGGACTCTACCTGCAGCCACCGGCTCTCCTCACGAAGTCTTCACGATTCCGAGGTTTTCGAGCCGTTTCCAACCTCCGAAACGGCTCTTTGACAGGCGACAGGGCTGGCGGTCTTCAAAAGACCGTCAGCGATGGTCCGCGGCAGCACCGGAGGTCCAGGTCCTCGCACTTTTGACCAGTCTTTTTTTATTTTGAAATTTACTAGTAGCCACTGCATTTCCCACCCCCGGCTTATACTCGAGTCAATGAGTTTTCCCAGTTTTTGTGGTAAAATTGGGGGCCTTGACTTATATTCGGATCAGCTTATACTCGAGTATATACGGTAATAAATAATAACATTGGGCATTCATTCTTCATAATATTGCAGGGTCTGCTGAAGCTCTAATTTTTTGCACTAGCACTTCATGCAAATTGTAACCCATGATGCTCTGTATTTTTGCTCAAATTTAAAAAACAAACATTTAAAAAAATATAAATGGAATAAAAATTCAGCAGTATACATTATAGAGGGAAAATAATTTAGTAATGCCTTTTAAGAGATACTGAATTTAATTATTTCAATAACATTATGCAAGTTAAAAGTATCAGGCTTGCAAAGAAATTATTCTTGCTTCCATATTGAAGAGATGGATTTATTACCTTAATACTCCTCCCTTTGTGATAAAAAGTTCTACTATCTTACAGTGGGGTATTGTAGGTTTCTTTTGAATTATTCAAAAGACAGTATATTACTTTATGCTATTGGGGTCCACCTACTAGTGATAACATTCTCCAAGAACTGAAGATTACAATTTATTTACCTCATTATTATTTCATAAATGATGATTGAAGTGAATTTAACAAAAAAAATGAGTTAATTTATAATTCAAAAATAAAAAATAAAAGGTTTTCATTCCATACTTCACTCTGAATTCAAGACTGTAAAAGATCTAGATAATAAATTTTCTGTAGAAACCTTTGTAAATCAGTTTGTAATTGTGTATGAGCTTGTATACTATGTAGTTGGTCTTAAATGTCATTTATGAAAACAAATAATACAATGTTGTTTATGACTTTTGCTTATTTTAAGATAGCATTTTCTAACTCCAAAAATATTGATTGCTGAAGTAAGGGGTAATTACAGCCCAGAAATTCTGTCAGAATCTTATTAGGTTGGCCTAAACTATGCTTTGAATAGTAATTGTTAGATTTAGAATTTAGAACTTAATTGGAAATAAATGTGAAACTTATAATTCTGTCTTAGGGACATATGCAAATTATAGAAATAAAGTGAAATGTCCATTCTCTGAAATCTGTTGCATAAAATCAAGATTTCACTGCATCTTTCCTTTCTTCCTTCTTCTCATCTTACTTTTTATCCTGTCTCTTATGGACATGATAGAAAGTAAGATGAGAAGAAGAAGGAAAAGAAAAGGAGAAATTAAGTGAAACCTTGATTTTATGCAACAGATTTTGCCAATAAATTTCAATAATGAAGTGATCACCAACAAAGCAGAAGCATAGATAGGAATATGAGATGGGAAGGCTATGAAATTAAAAACAGGATAGAGGAGAATGTTGTAAAAAACAACTTCATTTTACATTTTTATAGCTTATTTTGTAGCTGTAATATTTCCAATATAACAGTTTTTGCTGGAAAAATTGTTGGGAATAATAAAAAAAATATTTTTGAATTGTTTTGATTCTTACTTATGGAAAGACTTGGTCTTTTGTCTTTAAGCTCCTTAAGCTCCAATTCTTAGCCAACCTAGTTTGATCTTAAAAAATGCTAAGCAGGGTCAGTCCTATTGGGACAGGAGAAGTATAGGAAATGCTAGGCATATAGTTTAGAGTGGAATGTCAAAGTTTCCGAATAATCCTGGAAGAAAGCAGTGGCAACGTTCATGCTTACTGTTGCTAACTTGACTCAAGGCAAATTTTACTTTTAAATTAGAAAATATTATTTGGTATTCTCATCTCAGAGTACCGTGTTTCCCTGAAAATAAGACTCTGTCTTCTATTTTTTGAATCGCGAAATAAGCGCTTGGGCTTATTTTCGAGGATATCTTATTATTTTGGAGCTCGTGGAGCAAGACAGGACTCCTCTTGCCGTCTTACCTGATTTCCAGCTCTGTCTCCCTAATCCTAACCAGAGGAAATGGCGGGGACCGGCTGCACATGCGGTTAAATATTTTTGGTGAGGGCTTATTTTTGGTGAGGGCTTATTTTTGGGGAGGCTTAATTTTTGGGGGAGGAGTTTATTTTAGCACATGTGCTCAAAAGCCCAACCGGGCTTATCATCCGGGGAGGGCTTATTTTTGGGGAAACAGTAACTTTCGGTGGCATTATTTAAGTGTAAACATGTTTCAGTATAGTTATGTTTGTCTTATGTCTGGACATTTTTTGTGGATTTTCTTTAGTCTAGTGGTGTGGGGTAAGAGAGTCCAGAGAAAGAATCTTTCATACTACCTCTTAAAACACAATGACAATAGCTAATGCTTCTAAAATTTAGTTATATCTCAATTTTCTGTTTCTTACCACATATTAAGAAGAACCCGGATTTTTTTAAAATATAAACTTGTGGTTTAGATTTAATGCAAGTCCTAATTTAGACATAGAATATTCTTATTTTTAAAAATCAAATTTACAAGAAAACATTGTAAGGACTGTATATCATTTAAGGATTGGAGATTATTAACACAAAAATTATTGACTTTTTAGTTCTGTTTGATCTTTAGCAGAGGAAATCTCAATTTATTCTTGAGTTCTTAATGCCTCCTCTCCCCACTGCTGTTTAACATATATAAGAAGCTATTGGGAAAGGTGTCCCATTGATTTATAGTGAGGTGTTAGCTTGCTGATGAAGCCCATTTACATATTGCCATCTTTGGCTGAGCTGGAAACACTATTGAAGTATTGAGCCAATATTTGGAAGTTGTGAAAGAATTGGCATTGGGATATTTGAGGCATTTAAATTAATGTCCCAAAAGATGGATTTGCTATTCATCCATAAAATCTTGGTCAATGGTACCAGGGGAAATAGCTCTTTCTTTACATTCAAATCGTTATTTCCTAATTTCCTTTCTAATCTGAATTGAGTCTCAAAGAGCTTGCATGTCTTTAAGAATGGGCAAACACGCCAAATTTAATGTCAAATAGTTTAACATTTTTAAAACCTTCATTTTTTTGCATTATTGGCCATTCTATAAAGGAGTAGTAGATAGAGGCAAAGTTAGATTAGGAATGCATCACTCTAAAATGATACCTTGGATAGAGTTAAAAGCTAAATAATCTATAAAACTGGAGTCTCCAAACTATCCACTCTCTAGTAATTAGCTATGTGGAATAAACTATGAAGTGTTTTTTTGCAGTATTATCCATTGGTGTGGTTTTTCTCGATGGTTGATAGATGCCAGTAATTTAATATATGTTGGAATGATAAACAATAGCAATTGATTTTTATAACTTGTCTTCCAGTTTACTAGGTGGAGCAGTCAATGACATGGAATAACAAGGCAGCTTTTCCTTCAGAGCTATTTTTTGAAAGCACATAAAGACTGCTCTGTGTGATTGTACTAGTCAATATTGTGATAGAATGGCAATTTTATTCTGTGATGTTGCCTGAGGCTATTCTATGCTGAAAGGTAATTCTGTGTAAGTTTTGTTTATTTATGCTAACATGTTTAGTTTCTTTCCACAAATGCAAGATTTCCATTTAATTAAACTTTTATAGCAGGCACATGTAGCTCTTTTAGATACATTTTTAATTTTACTGTACAGATTCTGCACAAATTTCCATAGGAAGTATAATTACTAAAACTAAGCAACTATGAAGAAAGAATGAACCAAAGATTGATTGGCGTAATGTTACCTGTAATGATGTGTTTTTGGTAGTCTTTCTATTAAGTTGATGTATCCCAAATAATATTATGGAGGTACAGAGAACTTACATAATGAATTAACAGCTTTGGATGTGTAATCATGATGGGCCCTTTATTGTATTTTTTATTAAACTTCCATAATTTCTGTAATGCTAAATCAAACTTTTAATTTTTTTTCTTATTTATTAAATCTATGCAGCTGATCAGATTCATTTAGATCAAGAAACATTTTGGATATACAGCAATTGGGCTGGAGGCCTTTATCATAAACCACTGAAGTTATCTTTATGTATATTAGACTACAAATATAGTCCAATATATACTGTTCATCTCCAGCCACCATGGCAAAGTTAATGGTATCTACATAGAAGGAAGGAAGCAGTGGTTATCACAAGGTTCCGTCTTAGGGCCAGTATTCGTCAATATCTTCATAAATTACTTAGATGAAGGAATAGAAGAGGAGCTCATCAAATGTGCAGACGACATGACAGGAATAGTCAACATCCCAGAAGATAAGCTGAGGATCCAAAAAGATATTAACAGACTTGAACAATGGGCTCTGTCCAACAGCATGAAATTTGATGTGGAGAAAAGCAAGGTTTTACACCTAGTCAGGAAAAACCAAATATAGATTAGGCAAACCTAGCTCCAAAACAATAACTGTGAGAGTATCTTAGAGTCTTATCACTTAAACATAAACCAGCAATGTGCAACAGCAGCCAAAAAAGCTAATACAATCCTTGATTGTATAAACAGGGATAGAATCAAAATCACATGAAGTATTAGTTGTTGTTGTTGTTGTTAGTTGCAAAGTCGTGTCCAACCCATCACAACCCCATGGACAACATTCCTCCAGGCTTTCCTGTCTTCTACCATCCTCTGGAGTCCAGTTAAGCTCCCGCTGACTGCTTCAGTGACTCCATCCAGCCACCTCATTCTCTGTCGTCCCCTTCTTCTTTTGCCATCAATCTTTCCCAGCATTAGGAAATGAGTGAGCCTTCCTTCTCATTAGGTGGCCAAAATATTTGAGTTTCATCTTCAGGACCTGGACTTCTAAAGAGCAGTCTTTGGAGTATTAGTATTAGTAGAAGAGAAGTATATTAGCACTGCTTTATAAAACCTTAGTAAGACCACATCTGGAATATTGCATCCAATTTTGGTCACAACTTTACAAAAAAGATGTTGACACTTTAGAAAAAGTGCAAAAAAGAGCAATTAAGATGATTAAGAGTCTGGAGACAAAAACAAATGAAGAATGGTTGCAGGAATTGGGTATAGCCTGTCTAGAGAAGAGAAGGACTAGGAGTGACATGATAGCCAGTATTCTAGTATTTGTTGGGTTGCCACAAAGAAGAGGCGGGTCAATTTATTTTCCAAAGCACCAGAAGGCAAGAGAAGAAACAATGGATGGAAACTAAGGAAAAACTTCCTAACAGTGAGGACAATTAACCAGTGGAACAATTTGCCTTCAGAAATTGTAGGTACTTCATCACTGGAGGTTTTCAAGAAAAAGACTGGACAGTCACTTGGCTGAAATGGTATAGAGTCCAACCCGCTGCTCAGACAGGAAACCCTATACCATTTCAGACAAATGGTTGTCCAGTCTCTTCTTAAAAACTTCCAGTGTTGGAGTATTCACAACTTCTGGAGGCAAGTTGTTCCATTGATTAATTGTTGAATATTTGAACTGTCAGAATATTTCTTCTTAGTTATAGGTTGCTTCTCTCCTTGATTAGTTTCCATCCATTGCTTCTTGTCTTGCCCTCAATTGCTTTGGAGAATAGTATGACTTTCTCTTCTTTGTGGCAACTCCTGAAATATTGAAACATTGCTGTCATGTCACTCCTAGTCCTTCTTTTCATTAAATTAGGGATACCGAATTCTAGCAATCGTTCTTTATATGTTTTAGTCTCCAGTCCCCTAATCATCTTTGCTGCTCTTCTCTGAACTCTTTCTAGAGCCTCAACATCTTTCTTACATTGTGGTGACCAAAACTGGTTGCAATATTCCAAGTGCGGTTTAACCAAGGCATGTAAAGAGATGTAACATTTCATGTGATCTTGATTCTATCCCTCTGTTAATGCAGCTTAGAATTGTGTTGGCTTTTTTGGCAGCTGCAGCACACTGCTGGCTCATATTGAAGTGATTGTCCACTAGGACTCCAAGATCCTCTCACAGTTACTACTCTTGAGTGAGGTGCCATCTATACTGTACCTGTGCATTTGGTTTTTCTTCCTAAATGTAGAATCTTACTTTTTTCACCAGTGAATTTCGTTTTCTTAGGTATCACTCAATGTTCAAATCTGTCAAGATCCTTCTGTCTCTTAAGCCTATCTTCTGGAGTGTTGGTATTCCTGTCAGCTTGATATCATCTGCAAATTTGATGAGTTCCCCATCTATTCCCTCATCCAAATAATTGATGAAGATGTTGAAGAGTACTGGGCCTAAAACAGAGCCTTGGGGTAACCCACTGTATACTTCCCTCAATGTAGATACATTTACATTGAGGACTATATGTTGATTGCGGTTGGTCAGCCACATTTTTCTATCTTATCAAGTAATAAGTTTATCAAATGCCTTACTAAAGTCCAAGTAAATTATATCCACAGCATTCCTCTGGTCCACTAATTTTGTGATTTTGTCAAAGAATGCAATAAGATTTGTCTGCATGATCTGTTTTTGAAAAACCCATGTTGGCTTTTGGTTATGACTTTGTTTACCTCTAGGTGTTCACTGATTTGTTGCTTGATTATATTTTCCAGAATCTTCCCAGGTATTGAGGTTAGGCTGATAGGTCTGTAGTTTCCTGAATCTATGTTTTTTCCTTTCTTGAAGATGGGCAAAAGACTTAAATTGGGGTTAGCTTAAGCTCTTGCAAACTTAGAAGAATAAGTTTGTACTGTACTTTCTACTGTAGAAGAATTCTACAGTATTCTAAAGCTCATATTGTTCCTATTAAGTCCTGTTGACAAATGGATGGATAATAAACATTACTGGTTCTAGATTGTGGTAATGTTTGCATCTGGAACTTTGCTTTCTGATCTTTTTGGATCAAGGCAGAATCAGAAGCCATAGTTTGCTGTACCTTTAATTTAAAAAGCAAAGAGAAATTGTAATTGAAGACCTTACCTTGTTCAAATAATGTAAAGTGTTTGAAGTGTGCTATTATTTAGCTTATTTATTTGTTTTTCCCATGTACAATGTAAATCTTTGTTTTCTTCTTAAAACTAATTCCCCTTAGCATTATTTTGAAACAGTATTCCTTTAAGTCTGACAACTTGCCAAAAATTATTCTAGATTTCCCATGTTGATGGTGAGCCATATGTTACTACTAATTATACAAATGAAGTATTGTACAGAATGCAACTTGCTTAAACACTTAGTACTTTAAGGAATTATACAAATGAGCACCATCACAAATAAGTGCTAGGAGTTGAAAAGGGGAAGTATAGGTTTTGAGCAGATGTTAGTAGTTTTTCTTTTGCATTCATTGTTTTTATTTGAATACATTTTAGAAATACAGATAATTCAAACATAACACTATCAGACAGAAAATTATATTTATACTATAGAAATATTCAAAAATAGTTAACAAATTTCTTACTAGTTTAAAATCAAACCAAACAAATAACAAAAAATAATAATGTAGGGTTGTGCGATGTACTCTGAAGCCATCAAAGAAAATTGCAATCTCAGAGTGTTTGACAACTGGTTATAAATGCAAACAGGTTGTCAAATAACCAGATTGTGATCACATGGCTGCAGGAGGTGGTGAGGTAATGGTTGTAACGGCTAGAAGTGCTTTATGGGGTATAAAGCATCTTTTCCAAGGCTGTTGTAAATCTGGATTACCATTAAACAAATAGTTATAAATTGAGAACTTTCTATATAGTAATGCTAAAAATCCTTTGATAATAATAAAATATTAGGCTGTTGGTTTGAGCTCTGAGCTTGGCAATTTGATTGCAAATGTTTCATCATCATTCAAGGAGACATTGTCAACTCAAAACGCACTGACAATGTCTTCTCAAATGGTTATGAAATATTTGCAACCAAATTGCCAAGCTTGGAGCTCAAACCAACAGCCTAACTACAAACCCAAGCTACTAATATTCAAACACATTTCAACCATAATAAAATATTGCTTTGTGAAAATAGGGAAGAAGAGTTCTTGTTTAGCACATATATACAGTTGGTAATTGAGCTTTTCTACTTATTCTTCCAACTCTGAATCTTTGGAAGAGGATTAGGTTATCTGCGGAATAAAGTAGTATTGTAGAATGAAAGAAAAGGAGGTGTTTCTGAAAATTGTGTGGAGCCACCTGTTGATAAGTGAGAGTACCACTTGCGGAAAATATTGAGGGAGGGAGGGAGAGAGGGAAGGAGGTGGGAGGGAAGGAAGGAAGGAAGGAAGGAAGGAAGGAAGGAAGGAAGGAAGGAAGGAAGGAAGGAAAAGAACAAAAAGAAAAGAAAAGATTGATAGGCTCCATTCAGTATTATTATTTTATTATTATTATTATTTATTAGATTTATAGACCGCCCTTCTCCCCGAAGGGACTCAGGGCAGTGAACAGGCAAAGATAAAAAACATAGATACAAAAATTTAAGAACCAATTTAAAACCAGATTAAATAATTGCCCCAACAATCTAAAACCCATTACAAAATATTAAAATCCCAAATTTAAAATTTAAAAATTATAAAATTAAAATTTTCATACAGAAAGGGAAGAAATTAGGCCAGGCCTGCCTGACGAAACAAAAAAGTTTTTAATTCATGGTGGAAGGCACGAAGATCCGGGATCCGCCGAATCTCTGGGAGGAGGTCGTTCCAGATAGTGGGTGCCCCCACAGAGAAAGCTCTCCCCCTGGGGGCCACCAGTCGACATTGTTTGGCCGACGGCACCCGGAGGAGCCCCTCTCTGTGGGAGCGTACCGGTCGGTGGGAGGCTATTGGAGGTAGTAGGCGGTCCCGTAAGTACCCAGGCCCTAAGCCATGGAGCGCTTTAAAGGTGATGACCAACACCTTGAAGCACACCCGGAAGACCACCGGGAGCCAGTGCAGCTCGCGCAGGAGCAGTGTCACATGAGAGTGCCACGTCGCTCCCATCACTACCCGCGCGGCTGCACTCTGCGCCAGTTGGAGCCTCCGGGTGCTCCTCAGGGGGAACCCCATGTAGAGAGCATTACAGTAGTCCAAGCGAGAGGTTACAAGGGCATGAGTGACCGTGAGTAAGGAGTCCCGATCCAGAAAGGGGCGCAACTGGCGAATCAGGCGGACCTGATGAAAAATCCTCCTGGTCACGGCCATCAGATGTTCATCTAAAGACAGCCGTGAATCCAGGAGGACGCCCAAGTTGCGCGCCCTCTCCGTGGGGGCCATTGATTCGCCCCCAATAGTCAGCGATGGCACCAGCTGACTATGTCGGGACGTCGGAAACCACAGCCACTCAGTCTTGGATGGATTGAGTCTGAGCCTGTTCCTCCCCATCCAGATCTGCACGGCCTCCAGGCACCGGGACATCACTTCAAGAGCATCGTTGGGGTGGTCTGGGGTGGAGATGTACAGCTGGGTGTCGTATAGTTGGTCATAAAAAATGCAAGTCTGGCCAAATGCTTAGAATGCTGTTAATGAAACAATTTGAACTGCTGAAATCCAGACATGTAATTTCCACCTTGGGAGCAAGACACGAGGGACTGATCAAACTTGATGAATGGGATGCTTTTAATAACATTCCTCTATTGCTTTTGGTCAGCCGCCTTTTCGTTGCTGGTAATCAGCTACCTTTGTCTTGCTGTATTTTATTATATTTTTGTTACTGTGCATCCTAAAACCTATAAAAAAAGAACTGTTTTTATATGCTTAGAAGTAGTTTGTATTGCTTATAAAATTAATCTTATCTGCTGAAAATAAATTATAATATAAAATAATTATGGAGTCACAAATGTAGAAATAATGCAAAGAGGCTTTAGGAAAGATCTTAAATTCTTTAATTTTAAATTCATTAAATTAGTATTACTCTCAAATACATAGACTAGACTAGACTAGACTAGACTAGACTAGAATACTAGAATAGACTAGAATAGAATAGACTTTTTATTGGCCAAGTGTGATTGGACACACAAGGAATTTGTCTTGGTGCATATGCTCTCAGTATGCATAAAAAAAAAGATACCTTCATCAAGAATCATAAGATACAACACTTAATGGACACTGAGCTTGTCGATCAGAAAGGTTGGCAGTTTGGCAGTTTGAATCCCCAGTACAGGTCTCCTGTGTGAGCAGGGGGTTAGATTAGATGACCTCTAAGGTCCCTTCCAACTCTGTCACTGTTATTAATGATAGTCATAGGGTACAAATAAGCAATCAGGAAACAATATCAATATAAATTGTAAGGATACAAGCAACAAAAACATACCTGGTCCAGATTAATTGGTGGCCGGGGGACTGAACCAATTACCTGGAAATTTGTAGGATAAAAAGCTTGTCTTGCTAATATGTTGCTTGTAATCTAATATGGTGGCAGTGGATTGTCAAAACTCACAGCCACAACTCTTTTTATGTGCATTGACATTTTGAGCCCTGTACTGAAAATCTTGCTTATAAGCTTCTCTCCATCTCCTTAGTGGCCACTAGGAGAATAGATTGCTGAAATATATGTTTACTACCTCCTTTAATTTCAACCTACTGATTACATGTTTCATTGATTTTAAAATGCCTCATTTCCATATTTAATTAATTTAAAATACTCGGTTTGGGCATGTCAAAATTCTTTGAAGCAAAAAAAACATGATCAATCTTCACATTAAAGACTCTAGCTCATGACTCGGCTGAGGACTTGGTGGCCGCCTGGAACAGTGCGGCCGCCGGGGCCTTGGACCGCGTCGTGCCTTTGCGGCCTCTGACCCGGCATCGAACTCACCTAGCTCCTTGGTTCTCCGAGGAGCTGAGGGAGATGAAGCGCCGGAAAAGACGCCTGGAGAGCGGGTGGAGGACCAGCCGGTCCGAATCTGACCGATCGCTAGTGAGGGCTTATATTAAGACCTATCTAGTGGCAATAAAAGCGGCAAAATCTACCTATTTTGCCGCTCTTATTGCATCATCAGATAATCGCCCAGCCGCCCTGTTTAGGGTGACCCGCTCCCTCCTACATCTGGAAGCGCGGGATGATCCCTTGCAGGGTCGAGCTGAGGACTTTGTGCAGTATCTGCATGACAAGATCGCTCAGATTCGGGAAGATCTGGCCTCCGACTGGGTAAGTTCAGACGGGATGATTGAGGCAGGTCTTGAGAATATTATCTGGGAGGAGTTCGATCCTGTGACTCCCGAGGACGTGGACAGGATTCTGGGACGGCTGAACGCGACCACATGTTTATTGGACCCGTGTCCCTCCTGGTTAGTGCTGGCTTCCCGGGAGGTTAAACGAGGCTGGCTCCAGAGGATTATTAACGCTTCTTTGAGTGAGGGTGCCCTGCCGGTTGCTTTGAAAGAAGCGGTGGTGAGGCCCCTCCTCAAGAAGCCCTCTCTGGACCCGGCTGTGTTGGCCAACTATCGTCCAGTCTCCAACCTTCGTTTCATTGCGAAGGTTGTTGAGAGTGTGGTGGCGCGGCAGCTTCCACAGTACCTGGATGAAGCTGTCTATCTAGACCCGCTCCAGTCCGGCTTCAGGCCTGGGCACAGCACGGAAACGGCATTGGTCGCGTTGGTAGATGATCTCTGGAGGGCTCGGGATAGGGGTTGCTCCTCTATCCTGGTCCTATTAGACCTCTCAGCGGCTTTTGATACCATCGACCATAGTATCATGTTGCGCCGGTTAGAGGGGTTGGGGGTGGGGGGCACCGTTTTGCGGTGGTTCTCCTCCTACCTCTCCGACCGGTCGCAATCGGTGTTGGCAGGGGGGCAGCGGTCGACCCCGAGGTGCCTCGCTTGCGGGGTACCGCAGGGATCGGTCCTCTCGCCCCTCCTGTTCAACATTTATGTAAAGCCGCTGGGCGAGATCATCCGTGGCTTTGGGGTGGAATTCCACCAGTACGCTGATGATATTCAGCTGTACATCTCCACCCCAGGCCACCCCAACGATGCCCTTGAAGTGATGTCCCAGTGCCTGGAGGCCGTGCGGGCCTGGATGGGGAGGAACAGGCTTCGTCTCAACCCTTCCAAGACCGAGTGGCTGTGGCTTCCGGCGTCCCGATATAGCCAACTGGTGCCATCGCTGGTTATTGGGGGTGAATCATTGGCCCCCACGGAGAGGGCTCGCAATTTGGGCGTCCTCCTGGATGCACGGCTGTCTTTAGAAGAGCACATGACGGCCGTGGCCAGGGGGGCTTTCTATCAGGTTCGCCTGATACGCCAATTGCGTCCCTTTCTGGATCGGGACTCCCTACGCACAGTCACTCAGGCACTCGTCATTTCCCGCCTGGACTACTGTAACGCTCTCTACATGGGGCTCCCCTTGAGGTGCATCCGGAGGCTCCAGTTGGTCCAGAATGCGGCCGCGCGGGGGATTATGGGAGCAACGGGACGCTCCCATGTGACACCTCTCCTGCGCGAGCTGCACTGGCTTCCTGTGGTCTTCCGGGTGCGCTTCAAGGTGTTGGTGACCACCTTTAAAGCGCTCCATGGCTTAGGGCCAGGGTACTTACGAGATCGCCTTCTGCCGCCAATAGCCTCCCACCGGCCAGTACGTTCGCACAGAGAGGGCCTCCTTAGGGTGCCGTCCGCCAGACAATGCCGGCTGGCGACCCCCAGAGGGAGAGCCTTTTCTGTAGCGGCACCCGCCCTGTGGAATGACCTACCCCCAGAGATACGCATGATACCTGACCTCCGGGCTTTCCGACGAGCCCTGAAAACACATTTATTTCATCTAGCCGGCCTGGCTTGACCCTATTGTTTCGGTTTTAAATTATAAATTGGTTTTAACTTGGTTGTTTTAAATTGTGGGCCAAAACTATTTAATTATTTTAAATTGTTTTTTAATTTTGTATGCTCTATTTTATTTTGGCTGTTCACCGCCCTGAGTCCAGCTGGAGAAGCGCGGTATACAAATTAAATAAATAAATAAATAAATAAATAAATAAAAATGAGAAATAAGAACATGGGCAAAAAGCTGCTTCAATGTCTATTTTTGCCATCTTCTATGTACAGGTTAAGATAGTTGTTTCACAAAATTAAGTTTTTTCCTTCCTGTACAAAAATTCATTTCTGCTATTGAGCCTGTGTGTGTATGTGCATATGCATGCAAACATATATATGTACACACATGCCTTTGAGTCAGCTTTGTCTTCAGGCAACTGCTGGACTATCACTGCAATTATCTTGGCAATATTTCAGAAGTGGTTTGCCATTGCCTAGGGTTGAGAGAAAGTGACTGGCCCAGGGTTACCCAGCTGGCTTCATGCCTAAGATGGAACTAGAATTCAAATTCTCCCTGGTTCTAGCTTGGTGTCTTAATCAGCACACCAAACTGACTCTCATATTAAGAGTTTTTACCTATTTGTAAAATAATTGTTTATAAGGGAAAGACCACTACCACCAAACTCAAGATCTGAACTATTGGTGTAGTACTGGCACAAATATTTAAAATACTATGATGATGCACTGCATAATTGTATTTTCTGATATTAATTATTATTGTTGTTAAATTTATTGGCCATCTCTCATGATGATACTACTGTAGGCAGCTTATAATAATAAAAAGAAAGAAATGGAAAGAGTGTAACCAGACCAGAAGCTAATAAAACAATAAAATAAACAATGAAAAAGAACACAATAAGAAATGTAACTACCATATTTTTCAGAGTATAAGATGCACCGGAGTATAAGACACACCTTAGTTTTTGGGGAGGAAAATAAGAAAAAAGCTGATCGGTGGGTGGATCGGCCTCCCAAAATTGTTGGTTATATGCTCTGTGTCTTGCTTTTTTTTCTGCCTCTGAAAGCCTCCGAAACAGAGCTTCAAAAGAAGGGCTTTTTTCCCGAAGCTGCTTTCAGAGGCTTTTTTTCTGAAGGATTATCTGTACTCTGTTCAATTTCCTTTCTTTGGTATTGGTATGTAGATTAACCTTTTCCAATCTGTTGGTTATTGTGTCATTCTCCAGATTTGTTAACATAGTTTGATTAGAACCTTTACGGAGTCTTCTTTTGTTGCTTGCCATATTATTTTAGATAAAAGCCTTTCTTAGGCTTTTTTTCTGAAGCTTCTTTCAGAGGCTTCTTTCAGCCTCTGAAATCTCAGTTTGCGAGGCTGGGCAGGGCTATATTCAGAGTATAAGGCGCACCAGATTTTCACCCTCTTTTGTGGGAGAAAAAAGTGCATCTTATACTCTGAAAAATATGGTATATGATTACCAAAAAGAAAAAGAAAGAGGAAAGAAAGATGGACAGATAGTGAGTATAAAACAAGGGAGGACAGGTGAGTC
This sequence comes from Ptyas mucosa, assembly GCA_012654045.1. Taxonomy (NCBI): domain Eukaryota; kingdom Metazoa; phylum Chordata; class Lepidosauria; order Squamata; family Colubridae; genus Ptyas; species Ptyas mucosa. The sequence goes on from WNWU01013213.1 coordinate 23,763, forward strand.
TGCCATCAAGCCAGCAGCTACCTCAGTGTGGAACTTTCCCCCATTTGGATCCCAAACCAACTGGCAGAAATGTATTTTTTAGGATCTTGTGGATGGGAGCAGATCTTACCTTAGAGGGTAAAATGTTCCACAGATGTAATATAGTACATTGCTACACCCTCCCTTATTGTTCACTTCGGTCTATTTCTCCCAGTTACTGGTGATAGGCCCATTTTTAATCACTGAATGTTTTCAAGCAGTCTTTCTTCTTTGTTTGATTTACTTTCTTTTTGTAAAATGATACTTTAAACTTAGAATTGATTTATTATTTTCCAGAGTGCTGCTCATACATTCCATGGCTGGGATATTCATCTGTGTGTTGCTGGGGAACTGAGTGCAGATTATTCAAATTTCCTTGTTAGTCACGCCTCTCTCTGTGCCAGTCCCTTCAGTCTATTCACTCAGTTGCTGAGGGAACTGGTGTTAGATTTCTCTCTGTGCCTTTGAGTGTGCTATTAGCTAGTTTAGATTAGTGTTTGTTGTTTTTGTTTCATATTATACGTGTAGTTAGTTTCTTGTTTTTTTGCTGCTGCTGCTGAGTGCTTGACAGCCTTAATTGAACAGCTGCTAGTCGGAGCGGTAACGTGCTTGGGGCTCCAGGCCGTTTCGCCCTGCTTGGACTCAAATCGAACGCAGCTTTCCAGATTCTGACCCGGCTGGGCAGATCCGATGAATTCTCAGCCGCAGGCGGGCGTGCTGGCTAACCGGTCTGCCGGTATAACCACTACCACCTCAGCCCCAGCAGCCTTCTTTATCTTAGCGGCTCCGGAGTCCATGCCCAGGCTTAACGGCACACTCAGACGTGTTGGCTCGGCGCCTCTGTGACATCTCCGTGGCAGTGAGTTTTATAATTGACATTTTCCGCTTTTGCCGTTGGAGTGCAGGAGCAGCCCCTTTTCGACCTTGCTAACAGCCGCTTTACAGGAGCAGGGCTCTAGCCGCCTAGTTTGACAGCGGCCGCCATTTTGCCTGCAAAACTGACAACGGCCGCCATTTTGCCCGCGTTATTGTCAGCGGTGGTGAATTTGAGCAGGATAGCGACAGCGGCCGCTATTTTAGCCAACATAGTGACAGTGGACGCCAATTTGGACTGATTCTGACAGCGGACGCCATTTTACCCGCCGAGCCAACAGCGTATTTGACAGCGGCCACAATTAACTAACGCTTCATTGTGGAGCCATTTAACAACTCGTAACGGCCACAATTTCTCGCCTTATAGGGCCACAGTGGCATTGTGGGCTTGTTGGAGCCTAGCTATTCTTGACACTGTTGGAGCTGGGTGCTGACAGCCTATAGACTCACCATATTTGAACCGTTCTCAGCTGTTTGGGCTCTCTCCTTACTGTATCTGAGCGCGCAGTTGCGGGCTGCAATTACCCATAATTTGTTATCAATCCTGCTATGGCAGATTCGGCCCTTTCCTCAGACTTGGAACCCGAGAGCCCCGCTCCCCAGCCTTTGGAACCTTCATCTCCTAAGCCTGCCAAGGCTAAGGCTAAAAGCAAGGTGCCCAGGGCCCTTAGGGCTCATGCCAAGGGCTCGTCAGCCCAGCAGAAAGACTCGTTACGGTGGCACAAAGCCCTAGAAAAGCAGTTTAATAAGGCCAAGCGCTCGACTGAAGTCGCCCTTGCTTTGACACATCCGCCGACTGCCCTACCTATCTTCGGGGGCCTGCCACACCATTTGCCCCCTGATCCGTCTAGTCAGCCTTCAGAGCTAGGTGAAAACCCTCCTGTTTGTGACACGGCTCCCGCTGAGGATCGTTCCAGCCTGGCTAACTTAGCCACAGCTTCATCATCGCATCCCGCAGGGGGTCCTGTTGCAGCTTCTCGCCCTGCTGCTCCTGCCACTCAGCTGGACATCCAATCCATATTGACAGATGCTCTGGGCAAGATTTTAGCTGCGGGCCTTCAGCAGGGATCTTCCTCTGGTCCTTCGTCTTCCGTTCCCTCAGCAGGGAAGGGACGTATGACTGACAAGCCATCCACTTCTACACTCCGGGACTACGAGTCAAGTGATGAGTCGGGTGATGACGACGAATTTCAAGATGATATGGAGCTGTCGGAGGACGAAGGTCTTTTACCAGATCAACCCATTTTTTCTGGCCTCTTCCGACCTTCGTTATTTAAATCACTCCTCCACAAAGCCAAGGTGACTACCAAGTTTGGCTTGGCGCCCACCATTACTGAGGGTGCCCAGTCTGCTCCAGTCGCTCACAACCCATTGTTACAGGTGTCAAAACCTGACAAGGATGTGGTCCCTTGTCCCCCGCTTTTCTTAGAAATGGTCCAGAGTGGTTGGGGCCAGCCGGGCTCGTTGACAGCACCAAGTGGACTGGATAAGAAGCTCTACTGCCCTGCTCCGGAGCTGGAAAGCTTTTTGACCCTGCCTGCCATGGATGCACCAGTGGCAGCTCTGGCTTCATTGTCGCTGCTCTTGGGTGACATTGTTGATGGTCTTCGTTCCGAGGATCGAAAGGCAGAATTAGCATTCCGGAAGACCCATCAGGCGGCTGCATGGACAGTAAAGGCAGCCACCTCTACATCCTTCTTCCCGAGGGCTTCCTTGCTTTGGCTGCGCCAGTTGCAGCAGAGGTTGCCACCCAACGATGTCAGGCTCCACCAAGATGTCAATAAATTGGTGGCTGCAGCAGAATACTCGGCGGACGCCTCTCTCAATGCCGCCAAGTTTGCTTCCCGGGCACTGTCATCAGCTGTGACATCTCATAGGCTGTTTTGGCTCTGCAACTGGAAAGCAGATGCTAAGACGAAATGGAAGCTCGCCTCAGCCCCCTACAAGGCCCCACAGTTATTTGGAGCCGCCCTCAATCCTTTGCTAATCGAGGATAAGGACAAAAGAAAGGTCTTACCTTCGTCTTACCGCCGACCTGAGAGATGCTACTCACCTTATCCAAGGCAGTCCTTTCGGTCTTCTTCAGGTGCCACCAATTCCTACAACCAACGTAGTTACTACCAAAGTCAAGACCGTGGAACGGATAGGCAGCCCTTTCGAGACCGTGGCCAGAACCAGCCCCCTCCGAAACGTCAGTTCCGTGGCTCCGGCTTCTGGTCATTCAGATGGGGAAAATGACTCAGACCTGTTGGTGCCCATTGGTGGCCGACTTCAACAGTTCCACCAACAATGGGCCGCCTCGACAACCGAACCTTGGATTCTGCATACAATCACTTATGGACTCTGTCTCGAATTCCACAGCACGCCCCCAAATTGATTCCTTCGTTGCCTTGTCAATGCTCTCCATTGTCGCTGGCCGCAAGGCCTTCTCTATGCCTTTCCCCCCCTTCCTCTCCTTTCCAGGGTGGTATGGAAACTCCTAGAGGAACAAGCGGAGCTGATACTCGTGGCACCCCACTGGCCACGGCGGCCCTGGTTTGCCGACCTTCAGGCTCTGATGGTTCAGCCTCCTTGGCACCTTCCACACACAGATGGCATCCTCCGCCAGGGCCCTCTTCGCCATCCAGACGCCACATGGCTTCAACTGACCACTTGGCAGTTGAGCGGCAGTTCCTGACCGAATCCCACCTCCCCGGTCCTGTGGTCGACACCATCTTGGTGGCTCGCCGTCCCGCCACAATCCGAATCCAAGGGGCCACTTGGCGCGCCTTCGCACAGTGGTGCACTTCGCAGGGCCTGGACCCGAGGTCGGCAACCACCAAACAGGTACTAACTTTTCTACAAAAAGGGTTGGAGTCCGGGCTTGCTCCCAACACTTTACGCAGGCAAGTTGCGGCCTTGTCCTCTATCCTTTGTTGGGGGGCTCGTCATTCACTGGCGCATCGCCCGCTTATCCGGCAGTTCCTAAGGAGAGCCTCTAATCTTCGCCCGGCTCCTATTCACCGTTACCCCACTTGGGACCTCCCGAAGGTGTTAGATGCTCTTACACGAGCTCCCTTCGAACCCATCCGCATGGTGGGTCTCCATTTCCTGTTATACAAGGTGTCCTTTCTCATGGCTATTACTTCCGCCAGGCGAATTTCGGAGCTGGCGGCTTTGTCCACGAGGGCTGACCTTTGTGTTTTCCACCCGGATAGGGTAGTTTTATGACTGGACCCCACCTTTATTCCAAAGGTTAATTCCTCATTCCACCGGTCCCAGGAATTAGTTTTACCCAATTTTTGCCCCGCCTGTCCCACCCCAGGGAACGAGTTTGGCACTCCCTGGATGTTCACCACGCCCTACGCATCTATCTGCGGCGTACAGCCTCCTTCCGCAGGTCGGAGGCCCTTTTCATCTCTTTCCAGCCCGCCAGCTTGGGAGCCAAAGTCTCCTCCCCCACTATAGGTCGCTGGTTGCAGGTGACTATCGCCACGGCCTACGAGTCCCAGTCTCTCCCTATCCCTAGACACATCACCGCCCATTCCACTCGGAGCGTGGCCACGTCAGTGGCTTGGGCTACCCAAACGTCTCTTCAGGAAGTTTGCCGGGCTGCCACTTGGGCATCGCCGACCCCCTTTATTCGCCATTACAAGGTCAACCGTTTCGCATCTGCAGATGCAGCGTTTGGCCATAGGGTGGTCCAACAGGCCTGTATGGCCCAGGGCCACTCGTCCCCAGCCGGTCCCACCCAGTAGATGGAGGGCTTTGGCACGTCCCTCTCATGACCACTGGCCCCTCGCTCCCTTAGAAAGGGCGTTGTCTTACCTGAACGCCCATTCTGAGGGCCGAGGGGCCAATGGTCGTCCCCTCCCTTCTCCTGGGGTTACAGGTGGCTGGGCCACTTCTCTTCCTTTCCTTCTGGTTACAGGTCCTGGGTGCGTTGTCAGACTTTCATATCTCGTCCAAAAGCTGGGAGACAGCAAGGAGGAGGTGGAGTTTCTCCTAACGGTCTGACTCAATCTGCCTAGATCCTGCAGTTAACCCTCTCATGACCACTGGCCCCTCGGCCCTCAGAACGGGCGTTCAGGTAAGACAACGCCCTTTCTTTGGCATTGCCCTTCTTTGGGATTGGAACGTTAAACTGATCTATACCATTCTTCTGGCCACTGTTGAGTTTTCCAAATTTGCTGGCATATTGAGTGCAGCACTGTAACAGCATCACCTTTTAGGATTTTAAATAACTCAATTGTAATATCATCACCTCTGCTAGCTTTGTTGTTGTTCTTACCTCTCTTCCTATTGTCTGGAAATCAACATTCAATTGGGTCAGGGGTGAAATGTAAAATGTGTTACCACAGAACTGTGGTTCTGTGGGCGTGGCTTGGTGGTGGTGGAGTAATGTGACTGGGTGGGCGTGGCCAACTTTTTTTTTTAACTTTTCAAAGCATTTTTTCTAATGCTTTGAAAAGCCTCTGACGATCAGGCAACTCAGCTGCGATCGTCAGAGTCTTTTCAGAGTATTTTTTTTACCACCTCTTCAGCCAAGAGGTTGCAGAAAAAAATGATTTGAAAGGACTCTGACTATCCCAGCTGAGCCGCGCGATCATTAGAGGCTTTTTTTTTAACTTTTAAAAGCATTTTTTCGTTGGAAGAGGTTGTAGAAAAAATGCTTTTAAAAGCAAAAAAAAAAGCCTCTGATGATCGTGCGACTCAGCTGAGCATGGGGGGGGGGAGCGCAGGGATTTTTGCTACTGGTTCTCTGAATCACCCACCGCCATTGCTACCGGATTGGGCGATCTGGTCCGAACCGGGAGCATTTCACCCCTGAATTGGGTATATCTTTCTCTGCCTTCTTCGTCTTTTGCTTTTCTTCTTTTCGTGGCTATTTATAAAGCCTCATCAGATAGCCACTTCACTTTCTTGCATTTCTTTTTCTTTGGGATGGTTTTAGTTGTTGCCTCCTATACAAGTTACAAGCCTTCATCCATAGTTTTTCAGGCACTCTGTCTACCAAATCTAATCCCTTAAATCTATTCATTACTTCCATTGTATATTCATAAGGGATATGATTTAGATCAAATTGAATGACAGTGGTTTTCCCTACTTTCTTCAATTGAAGCCTGAATTTTGCAATAAGAAACTCATGATCCGAGCCACAGTCAGCTCCTGGTCTTGTTTTAACTTTGGCTGCAAAGTACATACCGTATATACTTGAATATAAGCCAAGTTTTTCAGCACATTTTTCAGGCTGAAAAAGCCCCCCTCGGCTTATATTCGAGTCATGAAAAAAAATGCCTTTTTAAAAGAAAACAAATGAGTAGACCCATGTCTGCAAAAATAGAAAAAACTGCCCATTCAGCTTCAGTATAGGTTAATTACCATAAGTTGATTTGAACAGCCTCCCGACTCTCAGCTGATTTGCTCTCAGCTGTTTTGCTAGCTGCAAAGAGGTACAGATCCCTCCCCCCGCAAGCCATGCTGAAACGCGAAACTGAAAGTAAAGCAGGGTCTTTGCTGCAACGTGACAAAATGAGGCAGAGAGAGATTTCTTCTTCTTTTTCCTCACCAAAAAAGGTAGGTGGAAAACTGCAAACAATGGAAAATTTAGGGCAAAAGAGGAGGTTCAAGATTTTAAAACACAAAAGAAAAAAAAGCTCTATTTAACTAGGGAATTGTAATAATTGAGATATTATTAATTGTATATTGTGTTGAAAGCAGAAATGGTTAAGTTGTGGTTTGGAAGAATATATGGGGGAAATTATTTGGTTTATTATTATTGATAAATATAATTAATTGATTTGTAAGAAATTGGATTGCATGGAAATAATTGGAATATTCATGTTCATATTGATTAATATACAAAAAAGATAGTTATATAACTAATTGATTTATATTAAAATGTTGAATTTGTATTGAACAACTGTAATATTACATAATTAAGCAATGTGAGGATTGATATAAAAATAGATGACAATGGGAAGGGGTATAATATAGAATAGAAGTGAAAAATTGAATTTGATTAAGATTAGAGATGAGGATGAAGGGTAATATTGGTTTTTTAAAAAATAGATGAGGGATAAATATGGCAAAAAAAGGAAATATAGAAATTGTAAATTTAAGTGAAATGACTAAATACTGTTTAAATTTGTGAACCGGCCAAATACTCTATTCAAAGAAAATACATTGTATGTTTGTATGTGTGTTTCTAATTATTGCTATTTATTCATATTTGTTCTCTTTTATTCTTTAACGTTTAACAGTTCATTCTTTATCTTGATATCTTTATATTTGTTTGGGGCTGGTTTTCTTCCCTTTCATCTTTTTTATTGTACAGCAATCTTTCTCCTCCAACCTACCACCTCTCTCTTTGAGAAAGTGGGGAGATTGAGAGAGAGGGTGGGGGAGAGAGAGAGAGAAAGAAAGGGAGAGAGAAAGAATGAGAAAGAGAGGGGGAGAGAGAAATGGTGATAAGATAGGGCAAAAACATAAAATGTGAGGACAGTCGTAAGTTCGAGGACTGGTCACAAGTGGGAGGACCAGTCAAAAATTACTTTTTCAGCCCTCTGAGTAGTCCATATGCACAAAAGGACTACCCAGAGGGCTGAAAAAAGTGATTTCTGACAGGTCCTCGCACTTTTGACCGGTCTTTGCACTTATGATTGGTCATCATTTATGCCCATTGTAGCATTCTTAACAACTGTGTCACTC
>WNWU01013213.1:41085-109022 GCA_012654045.1 Ptyas mucosa
GGCTGATTTCTGGGGAGTTCCCACACTTCGCACCCTAGAGTTTTCTCTAGGGGGCTTTGGAGAACTCTACCCCCACCAGCCTGCTCTTCACTCTCCCTTTTGCCCGGGGAGAGCCTTTTCAAGTCTCCCGACAGCGTTGGCCAGCTGTTCGGGAGGCTTTTACAGATCCATGGAGCGGGCGCCCATGTCGGGGCATCGTCAAAGCTCGTCGCCATTGGAGCATTCTTAACAACCGTGTCACTCATTTCACAACTGCTTCTCTTCACCATGGTGACAAGATAGGGTAAAAACATAAAATGTGAGGACAGTCGTACGTTCGAGGACTGATCCCAAGTGCGAGGACCAGTCAAAAATTACTTTTTCAGCCCTCTGAGTAGTCCATATGCACAAAAGGACTACCCAGAGGGCTGAAAAAAGTGATTTCTAACAGGTTCTCGCACTTTTGACCAGTCTTTTTTTATTTTGAAATTTACCAGTAGCCGCTGGATTTCCCACCTCCGGCTTATACTCGAGTCAATAAGTTTTCCCAGTTTTTTGTGGTAAAATTGGGGGCCTCGGCTTATATTTGGGTTGGCTTATACTCGAGTATATATGGTAATCAATCTGATTTCTGGTGATTTATCATGTGGTGATGTCCAGGTATAGAGTCATCTCTTGGGTTCTTTGAAAAGACTGTTTGTTCTGACCAGTGTGTTCTCTTGACAAAACTCTGTTTATTTATTTGCTCAACTTGTATGCTGCCTTTCTCCGAAGACTCAAGGTGGCTTACAATGCATTTTAAAAACCATACATAAAAACATTAAAAATTAAAACATTAAAAACAGGCTAACCCTGTTAGCCTTTGCTGTTTCATTTTGTGCCCCAAGGTCAAACTTGCCTGTTATTCTGGTTACCTACTTCCTATTTTGGCATTCCAATTCCCCATGATTAAATAATATCTTTTTTTTGCTCTCAGTTCCACTATATACTGTAAGTCTTTATAGAACCAGACAATTTCAGCCTCGTTGGCACCAGTGGTTGGGGCATAGACTTGGATTACTGTGATGTTGAATGGTTTTCTTGAATTTGAACCAAGATCATTCTGTCATTTTTGAGATTGTACCCCAGTACTACTTTTGTCATTCTTTTATTAACTATGAGGATTTATCCATTTTTTCCAGGGGATTCTTGCCCACAGTAATAGATATAATTCACCCATTCCCACGCACTTTAGTTCACTGATTCCTAAAATGTTGATATTTATTCTTGCCATCTAATGTCTGACCACATCAAGCTTGCCTTGAGTCATTAATCTTACATTCCAAATTTCTATGCAATATTGTTCCTTATACCATTGGACTTTCTTTTCACCACCAGACACATAGAACCTTCTAAAGGTGTCATCAGATTGTAAATTTAATGTGAAATAAGTGAGATGACTAAATACACAATAAAAAACGTGTTACTTATATTAAATTAACTTTATTTAAATACTAATTAGTTTGTTGTCATTGTTGTTGTTGTTCAGAGTTGGCCTCCAGATTCCCTTACTGTTATGTGACCTCCAGTATACTAGTCAAAGATGAGACATAGATCTTAAACCGAAAGGTCTATGTACCTTTGCTGTAAATAGTTGTTGACTATTTATTTATTTATTTCCAATTTATATACTGCCCTTCTCCCTGAGGACTCAGGGCGGTGAACAGCCAGAATTAAAAAACATACAATATAAATATTAAAACAATTAAAATATATATAAATTTGGCTCCAATTTTAAAAATAACAAACCAATTTAAAACGTCTAAAATTACTTCTTAAGCCAGCCCGGCTTGTTGGAAAAAGCGGAAGGCACTGACGTCTTGAGTCCTCCTTATCTCTGGGGGCAGCTGATTCCAGAGGGTAGGTGCCCCCACAGAGAAGGCTCTCCCCCTGGGGTCACCAACCTACATTGTTTGGCTGATGGCACCCTGAGGGGGCCCTCTCTGTGGGAGCGCACGGGTCGGTGGGAGGTCATTTGTGGCAGTAGGCAGTCTCGCAGATAACTAGGCCCTATGCCATGGAGTGCTTTAAAGGTGATAACCAACACCTTGAAGCGCACCTGGAAGACCACCGGGAGCCAGTGCAGCTCACGCAGGAGTGGTGTTACATGGGAGCGCCATGTTGCTCCCGTCACTACCCGCGCGGCCGCATTCTGGACCAGTTGGAGCCTCTGGGTGGTCCTCAAGGGGAGCCCCATGTAGAGAGCGTTGCAGTAGTCAAGGTGAGAGGTGACAAGGGCGTGAGTGACTGTGCACAGGGAATCCTGATCAAGAAAGGGCCGCAACTGGCGAATCAGCGAACCTGACAGAAGGTCCCCCCGGTCACAGCCATCAGATGATCCTCCAAGGACAGCTGCATATCCAGGAGGTCTCCCAGATTGCGAGCCCTTTCCGTGGGGGCCAAAGACTCGCCCCCAATAGTCAGTGATGGAGTCAACTGACTATATCGGGATGCCGGGAGCCACAGCCACTCAGTCTTGGAAGGGTTGAGCTTGAGCCTGTTCTTCCCCATCCAGATCCGCACAGCCTCTATTTTAACCTTTTAAAAGGTTATGTAAAAAGCAATGACTTAATTGGACTACCAAATGCAAGTAGTAATGCACATGTTGTAGCAAGATAAAGGTAGCATAGTAGCTAAAATTCTTTATAATTAAAGTATAGAATTATTAAAACAGCTTTGCAAACCATGCTTTTCTCTGTGTTTGGCAATATGAAAGGCTAGAAAAAGGAAATCAGCTTGTCAAAACATCATGTTTATTGTAAATGGGAGGGGTAGATTGGGAGGAAGATAGATAACTGAGTCGACAAGTAAATACATGCTACATAAATATGCATAAATCCATTACCATCTGCCACATTGTCCAATTTGAGAAGGTTGTCTTTCAGTTTCCATCACATAAATCAATTTAAATTAGTTTCCCTCCAGCAGAATTTTCTCTAATGAATCAGTAAAAGATTCCTCCCTCTCTGTTAATGGCTGAAATGCTAGCAAATAATATAGGGAATTTATTTATTTTATTTTATTTATTTTCAAAATGGACAAGATTTACTTTGCTAGTTACTGGTGAAATGGGGAGTTTCTGGTGAATTAGAGGGTTTCAGTCATAAAATTAGGTTACCTTCAAATATTATTAGCCAGTACTCTTGCCATATAATTTATGTGGCATATTTGAAATGATGATTATAATACCCACGTTTTAAAGTATTGATGTATAATTTGCAAGTTTATTTACCTTTCTGTCTTTCTCTTTTCATAATATAACTATTTATTAGTAAGTTTAGAAATTTCAGCTGTTAGTGTTCTAAATTTGTTGCTAAATTGCTCATCAATCTGGGATTGTTTTGGGACAATCCTATAAAAGCAGAGTATGATGAAATATTTGTTACAATACAAATATTGTGAATTTTTAGGCAAAAAGGAGAGTTTATGAAAAATCCTAATGCCAGAATGCTTGATCATTTCAAACCCCTATCCAGTTCACTGATCTAGAGTGATGTGTTTAAGTGTGTTAATTGCTTCAGCAATTTTTGAATGAAAAGAATTGTATAGACTGATTTTAGTCTAGTTCGCATCTGTGAATGCAATTAATGCATGTATATATGTGTCTATATATACAAGTAGACCTTGACCTATGACCATTCAATCAACAACCATTTCAAGTTATGATAACATTGAATAAATGGTAGTTAGCATTAGGTCTTCAGAGTTCCAGTTGACACAGTATTCCTACTATCATATAAACATAATCAGGATGCCTGGCAATCAATTTGCACTTATGACTTGTTACCAAGCATCCTATGATCATGTAATTGCCATTTGCAACCTTCCCTAATATCTTCTCCAGAAAGTCATTGGGAAGACCATAGGGAAAATTACAGCTTCTGGCAATTAAAATCTAGTCACTCTCTAGTCACTCCCAGCCCCTCTGCATTGCAATATTGGCCTCTTGTGCATCTCTACACACCCTCACTGATGCTTATTGCATGTCCCTTGTATTCTCCTATGCTGTGCCACACTTCTTATACCCTCTCCCCAACTTGTATGGCACACACCATCCTATGTGATACATCTCATGCAGCTTCCTTGTCCCTTTCCCACACTCATTCACTATCTTTTCTATCCAGCATCAACCACTTATCTTAGAAAGCCATGGTGACATAGTTTTTAGAATGCAGTATTGCAGACATATTCTGCCGAATGCCAGCAGTTTGATTCTGACTGGCTCAAAGTTGACTCAGCCTTCCATCCTTCTGAGGTCAATAAAATGAGGATCCAGATTGTTGGGGGCAATACAATGCTGACTCTGTGAACTGCTTAGAGAGATCTGTAAAGCCACAGTGCTTTACAGTGGTATATAAGCCTAACTGCCATTGCTATTGCCTGAAGGCCTGACACTTGCAACTGCTTGCTAGTTTCTCCACTGATATTGATTCTGGTAGGAATCTGGTAGGAAGTTGTATTGCCTAATGACCATGGGATTTATTTAATGATGCAATTGGGATTATAGGAATTGTTGCTAAGCAATGTTGTGGTGCTTTACAACCACATTGCTTATTGACAGAAATTTTGGTCCTAAACCATAAATCAAGGACTAAATGTAGTAGCACTGGGTTGGATTGCACCATGGAGCTCATTCCCTGGAAAACTTCCTGAAAAGCATGGTTGGCCTCTTCTCTTCATTCTTAAATTGTATTTTACATGAGTTCAGTATTAATGAGTTTTTATTTGTGGCATAATATTTTATCATCACTAACTTAACTATTTTTTATTATACTCAGTTGGAGATCTCTTAGTGTAGCTAGTTTTAAATAGAGGCTGGATAAATTAATGAATATTGGACTATTGCTTTATATTTCTCTTGGCTGTTGCATGTCTCAGAATCACTACAGTACAGATGCCATAAATAATCAGCTGCTTGAGACCAACAGTAGAGACAGACTGTTGCCCTTTTATTCACATTTATAAATATGTCAAATGTGATACAGGATACTGGATGAATAAATGTTTGGGTAACCCAATAGATTAAGTTCTAATGTGCAATTTGCTGTCATGTTCGTCTATTTCACCAGTTGCTTTGAGGAGATTTATATTCTGAAACACTTTAAAAACATTAAGTAAACAATTTATTCACTAATTATTGGAATTTACTAAGCCTTGACTTTGCAGGAATGAGGTATTGCAGATTAGAAAATCTGCAATATCTCATTGTGAAAAAATGAGCAAACAAGCAGCTAACCTCTGATGTGAGATATCTAATAAATTTATTCTTAAAATAATTTTTATTTATCTGTTTTTCATCAAATTTGTTTGCATTTCATCAAATTTGTTTCTCTTTTGAACATTTAAAAAGCTTGTTGTCATACTAAGCCAATACTAAACAGTTAGCATATGTCTTTATGCAATATAAGAAGTTCTTTTCTGACTGGGATGTTTACATATGAGTTTTTTATAATTTAGACACATATTACGTCTGTGTATCGGCTTTGTGGATTAAAATGAAAGTGCCTATATTTGGTATCAATAGAGAAAACCAACAGAAAAAAATGCAACTATTATATATGCATACAGTATATTTATTGAATAGAAAATTATTGCTTATTGTTTATTGCTATGAATTATATTTATACTGTATTCAATTTGTATAGCATACACAGAAATTGATGATAGGTGACTTGCAGAAATAATTGTTTATACTACGAATTAAATTTAGGAGAAGTCAAGGGTATCGAAATATGCTTCTTGAACTAATAGGTGAAAAAAGAGTAAACCCCACTGTATAAATTAGGTGATCTATTATTATTTTATAGCTTTAATGGCAGAAAGCTAGAAACAAGCAAGAAATAAAATGCCCTGGAATGAATTTGAATGGTATTCAGACAAATAAAAAAATGAGATAGGGTGTTGAACACCTCTTAAAAACAGCTGTAATGAAAGTGGCCATTCAATTGTTACTTAAAGACTTAATGAAGGAGATAGTTCTAATAAAAAAAACCCAGAAACCAAAGTAGAAGAAATTGTACCCAGTTTTGAATTAAGATGACCCAGATGAAAATAAGTCAGTAGTGTGATTCAGCCGGTTCGCACTGGTTCAGCAGAACCGTTATCTAATTTGTGTTGAGTTCGGCGAACTGGTTATCCGCTTGAGTGAGGAGGAGGAGGAGGAGGAGGAGGAAGAGGAAGAGGAAGAGGAGGAGGATAGCGAGGCTTTGTGCTAACTGGCTGGCCAGACAGGGAGTAGGTCAGGAGATGCTGGCTGGCTGGGAGGGGGGTATCATGGCTGCTCAGCAGCTTGGATGTCCTGGCTGCCGGCAGCTTGGGTGTCCTGGCTGTGTCTGAGCTGAAGAAAACAGAGGCACAGCAGAGACCCCATTTATTTGCAGTTGTGTTCCGTGGGGCAACGAGGTCTCATTCCTCCCCTGGCACAGAGAATTTTGGCAGGATGAGATTTAAAGTATTTTATTAAGCAACTTTAAAATTAATTTTTAGTTTTCTGTTTTCAGACCGAGGTACTTGCTACTCTCTGGACTAGCTAAATATAGCTAAAGGGTAGAAACCAGAAGAAGAGGTAAACATGGGATGAAATAGTGAAAGATTGTGAGAAACATTTAGGAGCAGGATTTCTTGAAATACAGGAAATCTGTGCTAAAGTGATACATCACAATGATCCAGAATAAGCTTGGAATCATGTTGTTAAAGTTTAGCTTCTTGTCTTAGTCTTTCCTTATTGTGGTATTTGCATTAACTGCCAGGACTGTCTAGTTTTAATTATTCACAACTACCTAACCTCATTGTCCTGTTAGAAGCTTCTATGAAATCCTGCAATGTTCATCTGGATCTTACTTTTCTGTACTTTTCTGATTGACCCTATTGATAGGCAGCTATCAACCAAACCCATATGTCAGAAAATATGTGACTCTAGATGTTCACTAAAATTGGTACCATTAACTTTATTTTTCTGGAAATGTAGTCATGTTAGACAAACAAACTTAAAATGAGATGAAATATAGTTTTTTGCTCTAAATTACTGGACTATGATTTTCAGTTAGCCAGAAAAATTTGATTATTTGATCTCTGGAAAACTGCTTCTTTTATTCTCCTGCAAAAACTGTTGATACTTAAACACATTATTTAATACCCAGCTCTCTATACACAAGTTCATATTAGATGTAACCAACATATAGTATGTAATAACTTCCAGTTGGTTCCATGTGGATTGCTGAGGTTTCCCCCCTCCCACTAGAAACAATGTCTTGTTATTTTTGTATCTGTTTCTTGATAAATTCTACTTATTTGAATACACCTTCCACAGGAACATTCCCAGTGGATTGCATCCATTGTTTGCTTCCTTCAAGCACTAAAATCAATAATAAAAACTGCCATCAAGTCAGGGTTTGATATTTATTTTTTGCACTTGAGACATCTGTTGCCTTCAAAGATTGCTATTTTTAATGTGTTCTGCACACTTATGCATGCTACTGTAATAAACAAATAAACCAAGCTTTCTTTAAAACCCAGAGGATGAAAAAATACAAAAAAAAAATTATTGTCTATTGTAATTTGAATATTGTGTTTCTTGTATTGAATGACACTGAAGTAAAATGTGAAAGGATGTGGCATGTCAGCTATTATTTTTTGGTCATGCACAATGCCACTAGTTAATTCAGTACTTATTTCAATCATCGTTAATAATAAGTCTTATATGAAAAAATAGAGCAATAAAATAGAGCAATGGAGTTTTATCTTGTCTGTAAGAATAGTTCCCTAATGAAAAATAATTCAATGCAAAAATGAATGAGTTGTCTTCTCTGAAATAATTGATAAAGTCTGGTTTATAGGACAGTCCGTGAAGAATTCTTTTTGGTTGCATTTATACTGTTGTTTTCATTAAATCTATGTGAAAAACATACAACCATCAATTAAAACCAACATCCAATAATACCATGATTGGAAATTAACAAAACAAAAACTACAAGGGCAATGTGTAAGTATATAAATAATAATTTTAAAGGAAATGCTTTTAGAAAAGATCTAATGATAGAGAAGCAAATAGGATTAGATTGAATTATTGAAATGTTCTCTTTGGTTTTGAGCCATTTCAGTAATGACAGAGGATACATACATGTGCTTGGGGGTAGATTTGTTCTTTTTGTAAAAATCTTCATAGTTCAATAAACAGTTGCACAAGGTGCTCCACATCAAAGGCATTTATACAAGTTTACCAGAAAACATGGTTAATATCAGTAGCTATCTCTGCTTCTTCTGAAATATGATCTCTTGCATTGTACTTGAATCTAGGCTTCTCCTTGTTGAAAGAATGAATTCTTTTGTTCTTTTCTGCATTGCTTGATTGCAAATGTCTACTTTTCAGATTGAATTTTAGATGTTGGTAAATAATTACAGTTGCAAAATGGGCAGGGACAACACACAAATATTTAAATAAGGATATGTAGGAAAAATTGTGCAGCTGTAGAAGAAAGCTAGAAGAATAAGTAGTATTCATCCTTTTTGGAATTTCAGTGTCTTATTTTTTAGATTTTAGATCTAAAAATCTATAGATTAGATTTTCTGATAAGTGTGTCTTTTGGATCAACTTATCTATTTGCTTTTTATCACAGTTAAAAATAATGGCCCACTCTCCTCCCAATTCAAACAAAATTTTGTTCTATATTTAGCTGTACTATGTCTAGCTAATCCCACCAGATGCCGCTATGTTGTTATATTGGCTGAGAGATCAACTTGGAAATGGAACCGTATCCTGTCCAAAATTGTACTGATAAATACTTATAAAAAGCAAAGGGAAATTGCAGCATAAGCTCTGTGACCTTACCAAGTCAGTATGAGTCACCAGGGGAGTCCCGGTTAATCAGAGTGATCTGTAGCAATACTCTAGTGCAGGAAATTGCTGTGATACATATTATATCATTTGTGCAGTGTGTCCCTATCACACTCTCAGATTGAGATATATAGGAAAGGGAGGGAATATGAAAAATTAAACTTCAAGAATAGCTCAGAGATTATGGGGATAATATACAAGGATACAGGGATTTCATATTTCTGTGCATTAATAATGTAAGTTTATATCTTTATAATAGCTCTTACATTTTCCTCTTGTGGAATCTATATCAATTATAGGCAGCATAGGGAGCATAGCCTGAAATGTTTCATACTGTCAGCTATTGAAATGTATGGATGAAGGGAACTGGGGAAGAGCTATTCAAATTTTAATTTATTTTTAAATTTGTCAGTAGAAAGCCAGGACATCAGAATACTATGGGTTTATGTTTACATACCATACTAATTTATGTTTTCATTTTATTTATTTATTTCATTTTATTTATATCTTGCCATCAGTTCTTGCTATGTGACTAACCCATTTCCATTTCAATTCTTTTACTCTCTATTGATATGGTATACTTTTGTTTGTTCTCTAATCCATATGTAGGTCTTTCTATCTTGTCTTGTAATGCCATGTATCTTTCTGTGGTTCTTTGCACCAACTGTAGATTTTGTATTGATTGTGAGATTAGTGTCCATGTTTCACTGGCATAGCAGGTGGACCAAGGCAGTCATAGAATGGATCTCACTTGATAAAAAGCATCCATAAAAGAGACCTAAACAAGATGGATTGACAACAACAGCAAGTATCGCAGGCCCAATTGGCAAAAGAAAGCTCAGGATTGGTTGGAAGGCCTTCATTCTGCAGTGAATAGACAAGGGCTAAAATGATGATGATGATGATTTATATCCTATCATCATCATCATAAACAACTCAAGGCAACAGACCTCTATTTTTCCAATATAACAACCCTATGATGTGAGTTGGGATGAGAGAGTGACCGGCCCAAGGTCACCCAGCTGGCTTTCATGGCTAAGGCAGGACTAGAATTCACTGTTTCTAAATTTGTGTTCTGGTGCCTTAACCACTAGAGCAAACTACCTTTCTGATTTTATTTGCTTTTGCTTTACAGTGTTGTACAAATACCTTAATTCAGTAAGCAATAATTCTACCTAAATCTAAGTTTGAACACACAGTTAGTTGCAAGACAGGTCAAAATTTATACCAGGGACCCAAAACAGAAGATAGATATATTTCTAAGAGAGTGCAAGAATTTAGCACATAACAGATAACCTCAAGATCCAGAGATCCAGAGGGGTAAGTACCATCCAGTCCTAGCTGTTCAGATGATTGAAATTTTGACTCAAAAATAGCAGGTCTATTCCATAAACTATCATGGAAATCTAGTAATGGATCCCTTATATAATGTCACACCATCAGTGTAATTTTTTTGGGAACATACATAGTAACTTTCGTGATACCATGTTTCCCTGAAAACAAGACCTATCCTAAAATAAGACCTAGCTTGATTTTTATGTGTGAGCCTAATATAAGCCCTACATGAAAAATGAGCCCTAGTTATGACTTTTCCCACTCTATCCCACTGTCTGGTATGAGATAGGACGAGGCACATGTGTAAAAATCAAACTAGGGTGGGGTGGGGGATAGAGCTGCCCCACATGCCCCATACCCACTTACTTTAGTACTACCACAACCAGGCCCTTCATGCCCTGATACATGTTGCGCTGCTGCCTGACTTCTGCGGTTGCTCATGGTCAGATACCATGTAGCGTATTGTGCCAGTGTGTTGTTTGAGGCTGGATACCATGTGGCACATCGTGCGGTACTGCCACTTGTGGTGCAATGCCACGTGGCGTGTTACACCAGTGCAGCCACTCACTGCAGGAGGCAACGTGGCACAGCATGCTGGTACTGCTGCTCTCCTGCTCAGTGATACAACACTCCATGCAGCCTCCTTCCACAAGCGGCAGCACCGGCACGATGTTGCCATGTGGCCTTCTGCTGAAAGCAGTGGCACCAGCATGATGTGCCACACAGCCTTCTGGTGTAAGCGGTGGCACTGGCGCAATATGCCATGTGGTCTCCTGCAAGTGGCTGCAGAATAAGTTGAGCAATGACGCAACAGGTGTCAGGGTGTGGAAGGCCTGGCTGCCTGGCAGTCCAAAGCCATGTGGCGTCCTGTTGCTAGCAGCAGCACTGGGGTAATATGCCGTGTGGCGTTTGGCCATGACTGATTACAAAAGAAGTTGAGCAATAGTGTGATAGGTCTTGGGGCTTGGGAGGCCTGGGTGCAGTAATCCAAAGGGTAAGCAGGTAAGACATCTTCCGAAAATAAGACCTGGTGCTTATTTTGGGGCCCAGAAGAAAATAAGACAGAGTCTTATTTTTGAGGAAATATGATAGTACTTCATCTTGCTCTACCATCACTAGATTTTTGACAGGAAATTAAGATGATTTTATTTCAAAAGACTATTCGGGTAAATTGAGTCGTGATTAATTGCCCAGTGCAGTTGTTTTGCATTTTGTTAGTTCTGTTTGTACTAATAATAACTACTGTTTTATTTGTTATTAAAATTATTGCAAGCCATCATATTCAATTTTATCATTTTCTATTTATATCTGTCCTGATACTACTGAAGGTGATTAAGAAGATGATATACTAATATAATATCTAGATCCAGATAGTTTATATGGATAGTTTAAATAAAATCAAGTTTGGTTTTTCTCTTTTTCTTTTAAATAACATGTCCCATGTCCCATTTTTTTCCTGTTGCATATTGTTTTGATATTTCCTTCAAATTCAATAGTTTTTAACTTGTAATTCAAGGAAGGGAAACTGTATTAGAAAAGTTAAACTTTGGGCATATATAATTTTGTAACACGGCCATATTTTTTGATAGCAGAAAAAGTAAATATGATTTTTCATATAATCCTACTAATCCTTAGAAAAACTTATTACTGTAAACAAACATGCAGGCATATATTGTGTAAGGTTGGGCATAACTTTCACAAATTCAACCTAAACATGGAAGACAATTTTTTGACTGTTGAATATTGTAATGTTATGTCTATGAAAGTATTTTCATTTGATGACTATCATTCTGACACTTAGCAAGTTTCATATTCTGGAATGTTGATTGCTTCTTTCTATCCTTAAATGTTGTTTGCTAAGTTATTCATGTTTTGTTTTGTTTTTACTTCTGTTTTAATAATAATTTTAATAATAATAATAATAATTTAATTTGTATCCCGCCCTTCTCCCAGAAGGGACTCAGGGCGGTGGACAGCCAGAATTAAAATACATACAATACAAAAATTAAGATAAATTAAAAGATATTAAATTGATCGGCCTCCCAATTTAAAACCCCAAGTCTATAAAATTCAAAATCCCAATTTAAAACCATTTAAGCTAGATGTTTTAAAATATTGTATGCAATTATGGATGGAATAGAAATATTTGAAGTTAATATGTTTTGAAAATATATTTGGGTTTTCGGTGGCTCCATGCACGCCGAACGGATGCTGCTTCAGGAGCTCCAGTCCCGGGATTCTGTTTAGTCGCTAGAACAGCGAAAACCAGCTGTCTAGCAACTTGAAAGTCTCCCCCTGGAGAAAAGGAGGAGGGAAGAGTAGAAGGGTCTGGGTAGAGCTCCCCTAGATCCCCAGGTTTTTCTTTTTAAGCCTGGGGGTTGCAGGATGAGAGCTCCCTGAAAGCCTTTCATTCTCTGGACCCGGGATGATTCTGCTCTATGCAGAACGAGGTGTCACGTCCACACCAGCAAGCAATTTTAAGGATTATAAGAATTTCGACTTTGGATGCTGGCAGAGCAATTCAGGAGAACAAAGAAATTGTATATACTGATCTTTTACTCCATTTTAAACAACAAAGGGGGAATGGTGCCTGAGGGCGTGAAAACAAAACTTACTATTGAAAGTGCTTGTTCACGCTGGTAACATT
Source organism: Ptyas mucosa (assembly GCA_012654045.1). NCBI lineage: Eukaryota > Metazoa > Chordata > Lepidosauria > Squamata > Colubridae > Ptyas > Ptyas mucosa. The sequence goes on from WNWU01013213.1 coordinate 53,919, forward strand.
GTTAAAGCTACTGGATTACACATAAAGAAAAAGATTGCAAGTGGAAGCTGAATGGAAAAGATTAAGGTATCGATTTTAATCAATTTTTATTTTTTAAACTTGGTGGAAAATAACTGGATTTACTGGCCTGATAGCGGAATTAATATAAAGTGAAGATTGAAATATGGCTGACAATAGAACTGGAGGATTCTCATCATATGAATCAGCAAATTCACAAGCTGTGACTGTAAGGGTTCTTCAAGAACTTTTAAACTCTTTTACTTCTGTCATAATAGAATCAATTGAAAGAACCTTTCAAAAATATAATTTGAATAATAACAAAGATTTGCTGGCTGGAAAAGATGAAGAAATCAATCTGACTAATGTGACTCTGGCGGACAAAAAAGAGGTTGTCAGGATTAAGATGGAGGTTATTACACAGGATATAGAGGTATTGCCAGAGGCTTCCACACAATTAACAGGAAAACAGCAATCAGACTCTTCACTGCAAAATGGCAAATATTGTGACAATCTTGGTTTTATAGACAGAATCAACATTTAAGGGATGAAATGATTGATTATAAGAGCAGGAAGAGTCGGGACTGCGGTTTCAAATTAGAGGATACAACTGTAAGAGGAGAAAGAGTTTTAAAGATACATCAACCTCAACTTAAAACTCAAAAAATTTCAAAAATAAAAGCAGGGGGAAGAGCAATGGGATTTTTATAAGTTATATGTGATAAAAGGCTTAAGTCAGACATGATTTAAGAATAATGCTGAAGAAGTACTATTGAAGAGGAAGGACTAGGGGAAATTATAGACTTTTGAGGAAGATCTCAGTGATAAATTTGATAAGTTTATTGTTTTATTGAAATAAAAAGGTTTAATTAAAATTGGATAGCTTTTTCCAATTTATTGAAGTGTTAATATTAAACTTTAATGTATAGTTTTGTAAAAGCTTTGAAATTTATATTTTGAAGGATGACTTATTGATGCATTAAGAGATTTTAAAATGTCCAATTTAAGATTATGGGATTTTTAAACGTTATATGAGATGAAATGTTTAAGTTAGACATGATTTAACAAATTGAATCTATAAAGGGTAGGTTGATGGATAATTGTTAAAAGAGGAGTTAAAGAGTGAGAGGGAGTTTTGAATTCTGTAGTAAGTTAGCTTATTTTAGTTTATGTTTGTTAAATGTTATACCCTGTTTTTGCTCTGAGAATCGGGTGTGTGTGGGGGAGGGGGGTTGAAGGATGGGAGGGGATAAAATTGAAGTACAGATAAATGTATTAATAGTAAAGTAAGAAATTGGGGGAAATGTCACAATAAATGAGATGATAAAATTAAGATATGACAAATATTGTTAGAACAAGAAGAAGATATAAAAGTGTATTTAGATGATACATTGTATGATTGACTATGAATTGTACGTTTGTTTGATTATAAAATAAAAACTTTTTCAACATAGAAAATATTTTTATGTAGAAAATGGCTAAAATAAAATGTTTGGAAAATGTATTTTTCATCCACTAGTTTAATGATTCTGTTATAAATATAATCTCCCCCCCCCCCCATTCTTTAGTTGTCCATTCTTTAAACTATATAGCCATAGACAGACTACAGAATACATCTCCCTTGTGTTTCAGCTCACACTGTTGCTGTTTAACCCTATAAGCCAAACATGACACACATTCATTTACATGTTTGTATGTTTGCACTCATAAGTGAAGAGAAAAAATAGATTCTTAGATAGAATAAAGACTCATGCTAGTTTAGATGGAAGTGGCTGTCACTGACATTAATTTAGATGTAATGTAGAAAGTCTCTTAAAGGTCAGGTTTCCCCTGGAGCGTTAGTTTTACTCAGAACATTTTTACAGATGATGTAATGTATCTAATAGCTGTGCTTTGGCTTCATCCACATCAGATGTTTCTCTTTAAAAACTGAATAATGTGCATCAGTTGAACATATGAAAAACAGAGTGAAAAAAATCTTTTGACCAATTTAAGTATGATATTATAGTTTGTTGTAGAAGCATATGGTTATTGGAAAAAGACTGAGAAGCAAATAATTCATCAATGGACTTGTACTTTTAAAACTTGGCTGAACCTGTTGTTTGATGTTAGGTAAAAAACAATGTCTTAGAATGTCCAGTTTTTGATTCTGCTAATTAATAACCAAAATTGTAGAAGCATTGCAGATTGACTTGTACTTTTATTATGAAAAAATATGTGACTTTTATATGATTTTTAAAATATTTATATGATTTTTGTACAAGTGTATTATTAAAAAAAAACCAATGCAGCACAACCTCCACTGCTCTAGAGAGGAAGTCTGCATGTTCACTTTTTCCATTTACCTTCCTTTTGTGTGCAGCTAAACATTTCATTCTGGCTGTTTAGAAGCTATAATTGAGAAATTCTGATTTTATTCTATGTGGAATAGGATTCAGAGGATTGATGTTATACAATCAGAGTTAATATGATGACATGAAGCTACAATTTCAGTTTGGACCTAATCAGTATTCTAATTTCAGTAAACGAGGCAAAGCATAAAGGGAGGAAGCATAAAGAAAAGCAAAGGAATAGAGAGGACAGATATTTGTTCAGGAAAGTAAATGGTGACCTTAAATATATTGTCATCTTAACAAAGAGCCAGAGGAGTTGAAACTGCCCAATATATGATAGTATATAGTCACCCAATTTTGAGCTGGATCCAAGATGAGTTTAGATAAATGTTGATTTCTGTATCTTGTCACCTCTTGGTATAGGTTTAAACTTCAGTTACGATAAAAGAATTGTTGCCCCTAAGGCTGATTCATTTCAGTGAAAACCGCTCTTTGTCCAGTGCACATTCTGAAAAATGTGAAACACAAAGACCACAACTGGCCTTTGTTTGATCCTAGAATTTCCTTCTGTGTGTTTTGGCAGTAAAACAGCATCCGTCTTAGACCTATATGCAGTTGTTCGACCATGACCTCTAATTCTGAAACTGTCTTAAAATATTGATATTTTTCCTGGCAGAATAAAAGGCATCTGAATTTATGATTGATTTTAGAGTAGACCAGTTTTAAACACAAAAAAGAGTATAATCCTGCCTTGTTTAAATATTGAGCTGGGTATGAAGTGAAATTGCTTGAATATAGAGCTGTCCCATGAGAATGGTATTCTCATTTAAACCCTTCTTTTCCTTTGTTTACAGAATTTGGTTAAAACACATTTCAATGTTTGTGTAAATCTGGAAAAAGAATGGATTTGACCTGGAAGAAGTAAAAGAATAAGAAACCTTTCAGTGAGTTAAAAAATTGGAAATAAATTCTTTTTCTTCACAATCCAGAAATAATCTTACAATGGCAGAATTAATGCAGAAGTTCTTAAGCCACATCGCTTAACTTGAAAGAAATGTGAAAGAACAATTGAAATAAAAATGGCTTAATCTTGGAAGAAATTTGTTAGCATACCCAAGAGCATAAACACAGTATCATTTTAAAGCCTGGTGACAAATTAAGCATTAACCTAAAAAAGATAAAATTACATTAAAGAAGTAATGTTTTCAAAATCCAAAATATCTTTTCTAAAATAATTCTTGAAGAATACATAGCTTTAATAAATGTACTGTGTATTCTTTCTGGATTGAATATTTGAGATTCCAGTTATTAGAGGCAATGTCACCACTGCCAGATTTAGAGTTAGTATTATGGTTAGCTTAAATTATTTTTATTTAAATTTAAAGTGTTTTTAACTCAGAAAATTGCCAGGACATTTTACAATGTTGCTGGCATTTAACAATGGTAATGGAAAAGTGTTTTTCTTCTCTCCTATTGCTCTGCTCTGTATCTTAATTGTTAAGATATAAATTTCTGTTTTCATTGCAAATTTCTTTATTTTGGAACAAAACCAAAAATTGGATGGTGGTTCAAAGGAAATATATATTTGTTTATGAACTTAACCTTACCATCCTATTAATATTTTAACTGGCTATCATCAGATAGTGATTATTTTTGCATGTGCTCAATTTATATTTTTCTTGTCTCATGGAGGAAGAATAATATTCCTTTACATATTTTTGTGGTTATGTCATGCCTGATTCAGTTGAACTGGAATTTGGAGAAATGACTAAACAAAACAAATGAGAAAAATCTTTAAATCTGTTTTAAATTAAAACTGCTACATGAAACACTGTTTTCTACCAATGTCTCCTTGCTCGACAGTTGTAGCCCTGTCTGAATGAGAAATCTAGACCTTCTAAGAATATCACAGCGATATTATTTCTACTAGAGACAAACTTTTTGATATTTTTTATAATATTCCTCCCTGCTAATTTGACAACCTCATCTAACCTAAACTCTGCGCTGAAAGGGTTCAACACGTGATATTATGTAACAATAAAAAATTGCGGCTTCTATATCTGAAGATAACATAGATGGACAGAGCCATTTGATTTCAGTTCATTTAAAGAATTCTATGAAGTTTACTCTCCCATTCAATTATTGATTTATGTAGCTCTTGGAAACACTTCTTTTACTTAAAATACTGGCATACAATCCTTTGTTTTTAGAACTAGGAAATCAAAGTGAGATTTTCGAAACAATTTGATTATTTTCCATGGATAGCAGTGGGTTGGTGATACTATGTTAAGCAAAGAATACTATTTTAATAACAAATGAAATACTTTGCAATTTACTCCTTCCATTATGTCAAAGAATATTCAGAAATGGATAGCTTTTAAGTGCATATAATAAGATTCATAAATGAGCTTTGGCATACATCCGATTTCCTAATTTTACTTATTTGGCTATATTTAATCTGGGGAACTCATCTGAATTAACAGAAAGCCCCTTCCCCTCTTGTTTATTTTCTTGCCCACGGAAGGACTGGAATATTATAGAGATGAAGGTTTTTATGCTTTGATTGGTGCTCACTTTCTCCTGTTTAAGTAAGCCAAGATTCCTAGCTTGGTACCTGAAAGCAACCATTAATATATTTGAAGCTTATGATATTCGGAATGGAGTTTAATATTTAATGATCTTTCTAAGTATTAACATTCTATGTTTTTCTGACCTACATAAACATCTTAGGTTTCCAGAAAACCATTGTGGGACAGAGAAGTGAAGCATGTTTTCTAACTCTCCTCTTCCAATTGTAAAGCTTTTTAAATGCAGGGAATAATATGTGGAGCATCTGTTGCTTTAATATACTGAAGTTAATTTTAATCCCAGGTGTACTATGTGTGTATTTAGTGCAGGAGACATTGAAACTTTGCCAACCACTTTAGCTGTTTTTGGTTTTGTGCCTGATACATTTTTGTAGTTTATTAAGTGAATTTCATCTTGTAATTGATGGGAATTTGGGACTTGAGATTATCAGGGACTCTTTAACAATAGCTCAACAAGTACTGCCTTTGGGTATGAAAACATCTTGGCTGTTTCCTTTCCTTTAATTATTCTAGAGGTAACAAGCAGCCAGAAAAGCTTATGAGCATGAACTCTTCAACACCTTTCCAGATTCAACAAAACTGACATTTATGACTTTATTGTAGTGGAGACATGGTGTTTCAATTGAGATTGTTTGGACTGCAGAGTGTCAGTATAAATAGCTATGATTGACTTTTGCATGGAGCACATCTGGAAGCAATTTCTGGCATTCCGGCTAGATTAAAGCATGTTTAAAGGAATTTCATGAGCCATCTCACCCCCCACTCCCACCCCCTTTGAAAATTTCAAAGCAGCTTTAGCTGCTGTTTCTATTAAAATGGACCATAGTGAAGTCAACTGTAGGGCAAATGGAAAAAAGCAACTCATTCCCCAAAGAGCAAAAGAGTTATCGATTATAAAAAAGATTTAGCACATGGTAGCCTTATAGACTTTAAATGCAAGTAACTTTGAACAGGATAAAGATGCTAGAAGAATCTACTTAAAATATTCCCAGGAGGACAGGATAGTGGCTAAGAGAGGGAAATTGCCATATTTGAAACAGTTTGCTTTTTGTTTGCTGGATTTATATGCTACTCCAATCATAGTCAACTCTTAAGTGGCATTTTTTCAGTGTTGCAAAGTAATCCAAATATTTGTCTGGAAATTAGAGCAAAATGCCTTAACTGTCCCAACTGACTTCAATTCATTTCCCTCTGGAACAAATTTGTTTTGCTGACACTGAAAAGATTATAGTGCAGGCAGGTTTTTCAAAGATTTTCTCTCTTGTTGGTGACTAAGTCATAATAGATTATAATTTGTTGAATAAAGCACAATGTCTGGGTTTATTATTATTATGGTTTGCTGCATAGTCAGACAGATGTTCTGACTGGATTTGGCACTTTTGTCTGCCAACCTAGTCCTTTTCAAAGACCTGGTATAGGCAGATGTGGATGTTTGATATTGTTAGAGATATCAAGGCAGGATGTAAACTGTTACAAGTAAAGCTGCCTTATTCAATTGACTGATGGTGCATTTATCAATGCTAATGGTGTTCAACTGGTATTCCAGTTGTTTTGCGTTTGCATCCAAGGTGCCCATTACTATTGGCACTACCTTGACTTTCTTTTGTCACAGTCATTCTGTTTCTATTTGCAGGTCTTTGTATTTTGCTTTCTTCTCCAGTTCCTTATCTTCTATTCTGATGTCTCCAGGTACTGCTATGTCCACAATCCAGACTTTTTTGTCTTTCTTATCAACAGTTATTAACTCTGATATATTATGTGGCATATAACAATTAATGCCTGCCTGTTTGAATTTTAAAGTTCCAGAACACTTTAGCTTCTTCATTTTGTCCAGCGCGCTGCTTGGAGAATCCAAAAGTGTGGGTTATTCTTAGTCTGTTAGCCAGAGACTGAGTGAATATATCTTTAAATCTTCTTGACTCTGCCTCCCCTGCCTGGCTGAGGCTCAATTTCATTCACTCAGTCAGGCTATAGAGACTGTCTTTTGGTTTCCTCTGCAATACTTCTAACGAATTGCCCACATTTTGGATTCTTCAACCTCCAATTTGTTCTGATTTCATCTGTTGCTGGAGCTGCACCATCTTGTGGATTGAGGATGCTGGAGCATGCAATCTTCCCCTCCTCCACTGCCAGTGGTGGGTAAGTCATTCCTGGGGCTCCAGGCTGGCTACCACCACCCAGGATTCTTATGGCAGCGCCATGGAGCTCTATCCCTGCTTGGTCATCTCTGTTTGCTCAAAATTGCCGCTGGTGTGCGCGCTGGTTCCCCGGCTTGCCGGCACAACCGCTGTCACTCCCCTTCAGCTCCACGGACTATCAGGCGGCTTTGGAGTCACTGCACAGGGCGCTGCGGCACACTCTGTTAAATTGACTTGCACTAGGGACACTGTTGAGTGTTCGTGCACTTTTGGGCTCATTGTTGGGACTGTGGAGGCGTTGGAGGGCTGTTTCCCGGCCTAGCGCCATTTTGATTGCTAATGGCCAGCTGCGGAGGCACTGAGGAACACTTTCACTCTTGCACGGGGATAATTGCCACGTTTTGAGTCGCAGAGACACGGAGGAGCCGCCAGGTTCCTGTGCTGTCATTGGGGGCAACTAGCAAAGCTGCGCCGGGAGGTAAGGTTCTACTCCTGTGCCATTCAGGTGACTGATGTCTGACAGAGCCTTTACATTGCTGTCTGTCACTTGTACTTCATCCCCTCTGAGTGCTCTAGGGACGCTTTGCTGTTAGCACCAGAGTTCTCTTCCAAGTCTTGTGCTGGGGCAAGTTGGGGGCTACACTGGGGGCTTGTCCTAATTGCTGACTCACGCCCCCTCCCACTTAAAAAAAACACAAAGGGGAGAAGGCAAACAGCTCAACTTTAGAAGGCATCTGAGCACACTCAGCCTACAGTATAGCAGACTCTTAGCTTTCTTCAGACCTCAAGCAGTCCTATAGCCCCCCCCCCCCAAATTCAAAAGCATACCAAGTATGCACACACAGGGACCAAAAAGTGCACCAGGCATACTTCTGGTGTTGCCAAGCCTCCATCTTCCCGGGGCTCCAAGAGCTCATTGGCTGCTGCCAAAGATGCCTATAGACAACATCGAGCCTTAGAAAGGCAATTTTCCTTGGCTCAACAGAAGTCCTGTATTTCTGATCATCATGGGCCCTCTTCGCTTGCCACGCCAGCTCCAAATGCCAATGTCGACCCTCGGCTTCTGTCTACAGGGTGGACTCTGGATGCACCCTCCAGGGCTGTTTTCGTTCATCGGAAAGTGGGGGATCTCACACTCATCAGGCTTCCCTGTGTACATTGGGGTGAGATACCATCAGTACGCTGACGACACCCAGCTGTACATCTCCACCCCAGACCATCCCAACGATGCCCTTGAAGTGATGTCCCAGTGCCTGGAGGCTGTGCGGATCTGGATGGGGAAGAACAGGCTCAAGCTCAACCCTTCCAAGACTGAGTGGCTGTGGCTCCCGGCATCCCGATATAGTCAGTTGGCTCCATCACTGACTATTGGGGGCGAGTCTCTGGCCCCCACGGAAAGGGCTCGCAATCTGGGAGTCCTCCTGGATAGGCAGCTGTCCTTGGAGGATCATCTGACGGCTGTGACCAGGGGGACCTTTTGTCAGGTTTGCCTGATTCGCCAGTTGCAGCCCTTTCTCGATCGGGATTCCCTGTGCACAGTCACTCACGCCCTTGTCACCTCTCGCCTTGACTACTGTAACGCTCTCTACATGGGGCTCCCCTTGAGGAGCACCCGGAGGCTTCAACTGGTCCAGAATGTGGCCGCGCGGGTAGTGACGGGAGCAACATGGCGCTCCCATGTAACACCGCTCCTGCGCGAGCTGCACTGGCTCCCGGTGGTCTTCCGGGTGCGCTTCAAGGTGTTGGTTATCACCTTTAAAGCGCTCCATGGCATAGGGCCTAGTTATCTGCGAGACCGCCTACTGCCACAAATGACCTCCCACCGACCCGTGCACTCCCACAGAGAGGGCCTCCTCAGGGTGCCATCAGCCAAACAATGTAGGCTGGTGACCCCCAGGGGGAGAGCCTTCTCTGTGGGGGCACCTACCCTCTGGAACCAGCTGCCCCCTGAGATAAGGAGATCTCAAGACCTCAGTGCCTTCTGCCATGCCCTTAAAACCTACTTTTTTCAATAAGCCGGGCTGGCTTAGGAAGAAATTTTAGACGTTTTTTAAATTGGTTTGTTAGTTTTAAAATTGGAGCCAAATTTATATGTATTTTAATTCTTAATATTTGTATTGTATGATCAACAGGGGTCTTTTCATCCGCATGATGCCCTGTTCACAGTTCCCAAGGCGGAGCAAGAATTTATTCCTTGTCCACAACTTTTCACTGAGATGGTTCAACAGCCATGGAGCCAACCAGGCTCCCTAGCGGCACCTAATGGCCATGATAAAAAATTATATTGTTCCACTCCAAATCTTCAAGACTTGCTTCAGTTACTGTCAGTAGATGCGCCAGTGGCCAGCTTGATGACCTCCATTCTCCTGTCCAGTGACATTGTGGATGGCCTGCAGACGGACGACCGGAAAGCAGAGCTTGCCTTCCGCAAGACTCACCAAGCGGCAGCCTGGGCCATCAGGGCAGCTACTTCAGCCTCTCTCTTTAATCGAGCGTCCCTGATCTGGCTACATCAATTTCAGGAAAAACTTCCTCTGGAAGACACGAAGCTGCACCAAGACATCAATAAACTGGTGGCAGCCACCGAATACTCGGCCAACGTGTCCCTGAATGCGAAATTCGCTTCTCATGCTCTGGCCTCCACTGTAAGATCTTGTCGCCTCCTTTGGTTATGACATTGGAGGGTGGATATGAAATCCAAGTGGCAGTTTGCATCGGCACAGTACAAGGGCTCCAACCTTTTGGGGGAGGCGCTGGACCCTATATTGGTGGAGGACAAAGACAAATGCAAAGTTATGCCTTCCTCCTATAGAAGGGCTGATTGCAGGTATTCTCCATACACGCAGCGGCAGGCCTTTCGGACTGAGACTGAACCCAGTGGGTCCTACCCTTACAGACCCTATTCTCAGGGTTCGACCGGCCTTCGGACAGATCTACCTTTAGAGATTGAGGTAGACGCCAACCTCCGGCCAAGGGACCATTTAGAGGGACGGGCAATCGGCCCTTCAGGTGAGGCAAGTGACTGCCAACCAACCTATCCCATCAGCGGCCGTCTCCATCAGTTCCTTCACCAATGGGTGCTGTCTACGAGAGACTCATGGGTCCTCCAAACAGTGAGGCTGCACCTCACTTTGGAATTCTTCTCCAGCCTTCCCAACCATTTCATTCAGTACCCAGTCTCAGCCAACCCGGACAAAAGACACTTGATGGACGCAGAGATCCAGCACCTCCTCGAAATCTGCACCAAAGAGCCAGTTCCCACAGAACACCATGGGACTGGTTTCTACTCAATCTTTTTCCTGGTTCCCAAAATTTCCGGGAGCTGTACGGGGATCTTGGATCTCAAGGAACTGAACAAGCTTATTGTATACCACCAATTCAAAATGCAAACCCTCAAGTCAATCTTGGGTTGCATAAGGAAGGTGGAGTTGATGACTTCAGTAGACCTCAAGAAGGCCCACCTTCATGTTCCAATTTAGCCATCCCATTGAAGATTCCTGCGATTCACATATTCAATACCGGGCCATGCCATTTGGCCTTTCATCGGCCCCCAGGACCTTCACAAAACTTCTAGCGGTGGTAGCCGCCACTCTCCAGCAAATTCCCGTCAGGTTTCTTTGCTATTTGGACAACATACTAATTCTCTCGTCCTCTCACTCTCAAGCTACATGGGACCTGACAACGGTGTGCCAAACCTTGCAGCTATACGGGTTTTCCCTGAACCTGGAGAAAAGTCATCTGCAACATCCTCCATCTGGGAGCGGTGATAGATTCCGACAAAGGTCAAGTATTCCTATCTCCAGATCATTGTCTCAACATTAAGACTTTAGTATCTCAGGTTCTTTCCCTCAGATCGATTCCCCTGATTCTTCTGTCTCAGCTGCTCAGGAAGATGATCTCATGCATTGCAATAGTTCCATGGGCATGGCTCCATGTCCGGCCATTGCAATGGTTCCTCCTACCATACCAGAAGACACGTCGCAACAACTCCACAGCCAAGGTACTACTGCCAGTGTCGGTCCGCCTATCCTTCCATTGGTGGACCTCAGCGGCCATAAAAAAGGGATGCATCTTCCAAGAGCCACAACGCATCATCATTACAACAGATGCGAGTCTGCTGGGGTGGGCGCTCACCTTTTCTTCCGAGTAGCTCAGGGTCATTGGTCTCCGGTGGATCTCAAGAATGATATCAACTGATGGAGCTGTGGGCAGTCCATCTTGCCCTCCACCACTTCCAATCCGCCGTAGCAGTCCACCATGTGCTCATCTTAACAGACAATGTAACCATGAAAGCACATGTGAACCGCGAGGGTGGCACTCGGTCCAAACCACTCATGGATGAGTCAGCAAAGTTGCTGACCTGGGCAGAGAGACACACTCTCTCACAGCACAACACATCTCCAGATCAACCAATACCCAAGCAGATTGGTTGAGCAGGACTCAGATAGATCAATCGGAGTGGTGCCTCCATCTGGCTCTTTTCTGCAAACTGTCACACCGATTTGGACATCCGATTGTGCACCTGAATAACTCTCAGCTTCCTCGTTTCTTTTTCCGGTTCCCGTGTCTGGAGGCAGAAGGATTCAATGCTGTTTGTTGCCCCTGGCCTCCAGGGCTACTCTATGCCTTCCTGCCTGTCCCGCTCCTTCCGAGGGTGATTCGCAAGGTCCTATCGGAGGGAGCGGATATCCTCCTGGTCACCCCCCATTGGCCGCGGCGTCCATGGCACGCAGACCTGGTAGGCCTGTCTGTCGCCCCTCCCTGGAGGATTCCTGGGGCAGAATCTCAGCTAGGGGGTCATTCTGCACCCAGAGCCTCAGTGGTTCCAGTTGACCGTCTGGCACTTGAGAGGATCCTCCTGAGGAAGGACAATCTCTCAGGGTGGGTGATTACCACCATTCAGGCTTCCAGACGCACCTCTACGAATCAGATCTACAATGCCACATGAAGGTCATTCTGCTTGTGGTGTTCTCGGGCGCACATCGACCCGACCTCGGCTTCAGTGTCTGACATCCTTGAATTCCTCCAAGATGGTTTGGACAAGGGTCTTGCCCCAAACATGCTTCATAGGCAAATGGCAGCTTTGCACACTGTCCTACCAGGTGATGACGATCGCCCCCTTACCCAGAACCCAAGGATTTGTAGTTTTCTCAAAGGAGCAGCCAACCTCTGTCCCACTGTTGTCCACCAGTATCCAACATGGGACCTTTCTCTGGTTCTCCAAACGCTCATGTGCCCCCCTTTCGAACCTTTTGGGTCCATCACCCTTCGGCTTCTGACTCTTAAAGTCGCCTTCCTAGTGGCAATCACCTCTGCAAGATGTGTTTCCGAGATCGCTGACCTGTCAGTTAGAGGAGATCTCTGTATCTTCCATTTGAACAGAGTAGTCCTGCGGATGGATCCCTCTTTTTTGCCCAAGGTCAACTCTTTCTATCATCTCACTCAGGAACTGGTGTTACCTGATTTCTGCCCAGGCCCGAGGCATCATCTGGAAGCCCAATAGCATACCTTGGACATTAGAAGGGCCCTCCGCAGGTACATTAAAAGGACTGCGCCCTTTCGAAGATCTAAGGCGCTTTTTGTCTCCTTCCTCCCTGTGTCAATGGGCAGAAAAGTCTCTTCATCTACAATTGGCCGCTGGCTAAAGGTGTGCATTTGCAAGGCATACACCCTCAAGAAACAAACCCCTGCCGGAACAAATTTTGCCCCACTCAATGAGGAGTGCTTCTACAACAGTGGCATGGGCCAACCAGGGTTCCGTGAATGATATTTGCAGGGTGGCCACCTTGACTTCATTGACACCATTCATCCGCCATTACATGGTCGACTCCTTTGCCTCACTTGAGGAGTCCTTCGGACAGCGTGTGCTGCAAACGGTCCACTCTGCTTCAGCCACCCAGGAGCAATCAGCCGCCTCCCTTCTTAGTACTTGCTTGGGTATATCCCAAGCTTTTGGATTTTCCAAGCAGCGTGCTGGAGAATGGACGTTGTCTTACCTGAAATTCCCTTCTATGCGTGCTGCTAGAAAATCCAACCTGCCCTGGCCGGCTTTTGCTCTTCGGTTCCAGATAGCTCTCATTTGACATTCTTCCTGTATACACCTTCGTGAACAAAACTAAGCCTCAGCCAGGCAGGGGAGTGGAGTCAAGAAGATTTAAAGATATATTCACTCAGTCTCTGACTAACAGACTAAGAATAACCCATGCTTTTGGATTCTCCACCAGCGCGCATAAAAGGAACGTTCAGGTAAGATGACGTCTGTTCTAGCACTTTCTGTTTTATGGTCCCACTGTTTCTTGCTTGCGGGCAAATGTTATTTCTTGCAGTTATTTCAGGGCATCATTGTTGCTTCTTTGACTTGCTGCTATTCGCAGTTGGTCTGGGTGATCTGCTTGCAGCAAGTAACAATGTGATCCACTGTTTCTTCAACTTCTTTTCATAGGCAGCACTTGCTATTTGTTGCTATCTTCTCAATTATGGTTTTGTATGCATTTGTTTTTAAAGATTGGTCTTTGTGTAGCTAGAATTATCCCCTTTCCTGTTCTTAGACATTGCCAGGTCTTATTATTACTTAGTTTCTCTGCTATTTTTTAATATACTGGTATATATTGCAACATGCTATACATGGGACTGCCTTGAAGAGCATCCAGAAACTCCAGTTGGTGCAAAATACAGCGGCCCACATGATTTTGTTCAGACCCCTCTGTGCACATGTATCACCTCTCCTGCAGGAGCTGCATTGGCTGCCGATTTGCTTCTGGTTGCAATATAAGGTGCTGGTTGTCACCTTTAAAGCCTTTCATGGCTTGGGACCAGGTTATCTGAGGGACTGCCTCTTGCCAGTCACATCTACCCAACCCATCAGAGCGGGGAGGCAGGGAATGCTGCGAATCCCATCCCCAAGGGTAATACACCAGGCGGGATCCAGAAGAAGGACCTTCTCATTAGTGGCTCCCTGTCTCTGGAACATCATTCCCCCAGAGATTAGAATAGCCCCCACTCTAATACTCTTCTGGAAGGTGCTGACCTGGTTCTGTCAGGGGCCTGGGGAACCCAGAGCGGGATGGAGCCCATTAAATGGCTCGTGTGATCTGCTATATACTAATAATATAATATACACTATATACTAATATAGTATATATTATACCCGTGATGGCAAACCTATGGCACTTGTGCCACAGGTGGCACGTGGAGCCATATTGGAGGGCACGTGAGCTCAGCTCTGATTTCTGGGCCTTCTGGGCCACCCGGAAGTAGGGAAACAGGCTGTTTCCTGCCTCCAGAGGGCCTAGGGGGTTGGGAAGGCTGGTTTTTTGCTCTCCCCAGGCTCCAGAGCCTCTCTAGGACCCCTGGGAGCACAAAAATGGCCTTTCTCACCCCCCCGGAGGCCCTCCAGAGGCAGGAAAAGGCTTGTTTGCCTACTTCCAGTGGGATGGGAAGGCCCGTTTTTTGCTCTCCCCAGATTCCAGAGCCTCTCTAGGAGCCTGGGGAAGGCAAAAATGGCCTTCCCCATCCCCTAGGAGGCCTCTGCAGGTGGGACCAGAAGCTGGCAAACAGGCTGTTTTTGGCCTCCGGAGGGTCTCTGAGGGGTGGGGAAGGCCATTTTTGCCCTCCCTAGGGTCCTAGAGAGGCTCTGGAGCCTGGAGAGAGCATAAAACAGACCTACCGGGTCCACCATGCTATTGTGCTAAAAGCGGGAGGAGCACAGGGAGGGGGTCGCGCATGCATGCATGAGGGGGCGGGGTGCATAGAATTATGGGTGTGGGCACGCACACGCACAACCCCCCCACGCTCCTCCCGCTTTTGGCACACAAGGTTAGCCATCACTGTATATTAATACAATATTAATTTATTTGATTAGTTTTTTTAGTTTTATTGTTTTAAATGTGGTTTTATATTCTGTAAACCACTTTGAGTTGCCATGGGCGAATAGGCGGCAGTATAAATTCAATAAATAAATAAATATTAAAATAGTCTAAGAGTGAGAACAATTAACCAGTGGAACAGCTTGCTTTTAGAAGTTGTGAGTGCTTCATCACTGAAGTTTTTTAAGAAGAGATTGGACAGCCACTTGTCTGAAATGGTATAGGCCTGTGATGGCAAACCTATGGCACACGTGAGCCATAGAGCCATCTCTCAGGGCATGCAGAGCTGTTGCCCTTTGCTCTTCTGTGTTCTGGTGCACTGGCCAGCTAGTCTTCACACGCATGGGAGCATCAGAAACTGAAAGAGTAGCCGTGTGAAAACTAGTTGGCCGGCGCGCTGGAACCCGAAAGAGCAAGGGGAGAAGAGCTGCCAGCCAGGATGTGTGGCCCTTGGCTTCCCTCCCTCCTCAGCCAAGTGGGCTTCTTGCATGGTCCCAGCCCTCCAGCTTGCGGCATTGATGTGTGTCTGTGGTCCAGAGTGCCTGACCAGCTTGGGCACATGGGTCAGATTTTCCTAGCTGGGCAGCCACCCACCCCACCCACTGCTGCTGCTGCTGCTGCTGCTGCGAGGGGGCGGCGATACTTCCCACACTGCCAATTCTGGCTGGGATGCTGGAGCAGCCAGGAGGAAAAGGAGGAGGACTGCCATCAGGGAAGCAAGCTGCCCCAGGAGGGCCGGAGGAGAGCACAGCTCTTCATGCATGGAAACACTGCTGAGAGGTAAGGAAGTGGCTGGGAAGGGGAAGGAGTTGCGCTGGCTTGTTCTCAGTGGTGGGCCGGAGAGGCTGCGCTGGCTTGTTCACAATGGCGGCCAGAGTTGGGACGAAGGTCCCTAGCCTGCTGGCTCCCCAAGCCAAGCTTGAGGCCGGGAAGGAGCTCCGGCTTTCCAGCGGAGGGAAGTGGCGTTCCCCACCTAACTTTCTCTCCTTGTCCGGGGCTGCAGTCATCAGTGGGGATGTCCCACCACCCTGACAGGGACCAGGGCAGAGAGGTGTG
This sequence comes from Ptyas mucosa, assembly GCA_012654045.1. Taxonomy (NCBI): domain Eukaryota; kingdom Metazoa; phylum Chordata; class Lepidosauria; order Squamata; family Colubridae; genus Ptyas; species Ptyas mucosa. Next base: position 69,896 of record WNWU01013213.1, read on the forward strand.
AGGATCCCTGAAAGGCCAGGTGGAACCAGCACATGCACACCAGACAGCTGGTCTTCGCGCATACATGCACACCAGAAACTGGAAGATCATCTGCTTTTCCGGTTTCTGGGGTGAGCGCAAGTTCCCATTTTGCCACTCGATGTTGAAAAGGTTTTCCAACACTGGTATAGGGTCTCCTGCTTGAGAGGGGGTTGGACTTCTAAGGTCCCTTCCAGCTCTATTCTGATTGATACTAGCAATATAATATTTTGTCTTCCTATGCATCTTTTCTTTTTTTCATTTGATTTTTCTGCTATAGTGATTATGTCTCTCCAGTACACAATAAGCTTTTCTGGTATAGTAGCATAAGTGCTACTATATTCTTCCAATGCCCCTTTTTCTTCTTCAGCCATCTGATGTACTTGCAGCATTGAGAGGTCCTTGGTGCTTTCTGAGCTTGCTTGTTTTTTTGCAGACATTTCATTACCCTAACTAGGTAACATCATCAGTGCTAGTAAGGAGTGCTGTTTGCTGTCAGTTTATATTATAATGCCTTGCTTGTCTGTGTGGGTGGGGGAGGTTGGGCTGTTTACTGATGTCTCTTTGGCAATTTCTTGATTGGGGTATTGCTTAGTTGATTGTTAGTCTGAAGTTGACCTATGTTGATTTGAGTGCTGATTACTGGTGGAGAGGTGCTGGAGTCTTTTTTTTTTTTTTGCCTGGTTGATTGTCTCTTTTGCATAGTCTATAGATGTTGTTAATGTCTATATGTCTATTGAGGGCTGATTTGTCAGAGTGCCAGGCTTCTAGAAATCCCCTGGTTTTTGAATTTGGCCTGGTCTAAGATTGTCACATTTTCCCAATTGAAACTAAAATTAAAGAATTGTGAAATTAAAAATTTTCATCATGCCTTTTGACTGCCTGACTGATGTTCATAGATGCAATCTGCCAGTCTTCTGTCTGTTTGTCCTACATAGCGGTTGTTGCAATTCTTACACTGTATGTTGTAGATGACTCCTATTTTTTATTCTGGGGTTGCTAGGTCTTGTTTACTGATTCCATGTGATTGTAGTAGTCTATTGTGGTTTCTGAGGTATTCTTGATTATGGCAGTGTAATTATTTTTAGATAACCACTGTGTGGTCCCTTGTCTGGCACACTCTGGGGTTGCGCAGCCCATGCCGCACAGGTGAAGTAATTCCCTGTCCAAGCAGCAGACAGAGGCAGAGGTGCAGGGGGGAGACAGGCTGCTACGGCCCACCAACTCTCGGCTTTCCTGTAGCCTGTGTGTTGTGTCCAGATTGTGTGCCTCCACCTCCTACTTGGACAGGTAATCAACTACTTGTGGTGTACAGGCTGTACAGGCTGTGGCTGCTGCTGGACATTGTCAGCCCATGCATGCTTGCTGCCTCTTGTGTTGGCCACGTCCATCCCCCTTCACTTATTTCTGCGTAGGTCTTATTTTTGGGAAAACATATTTTTATATTAGGCACATGCTTAAAATCAGGCTAGGGCTTATTTTCAAGATATGCCTTATTTTTGGGGAAACACAATATGCTATATTAAAATTAGTTTTCCTTCCAGAATCATTTTGCCATTTTTTCCTCTGCTGTTTGGGTGGCTTCCTTTCTGCTTATTTGGAAAGAGCTTGTGTTTTCCAGTCTGATCTTCTATTTGAATGGTGTGGGTTTTGGCTTTTTGTTGTTGTTGTTCTTTGATGATTTTGCATCCCAGGTATTCAATTATAGCTACAGCTGTGCTGTACATTAGTAGGTTTGTTTTTTGTAGTAAGTAGTGCTTATATTTGATATTACAGTGTTGGCATCTTTTAATGCTTATGCTAGCTGTTTCTTTGGAACAAGCTTCAATGCAGGCACCCTTTTGTGCTATTGTGCTACTGTAGATGGTCAGTTATTCTTTGTTTTAATTCTTCTACTTATTTAGTTAAAGGGCTTTCTGACTTCCAAATGAAAACAATTCTGTAGGTGTGCTGCCAGCACTCCCTGGTTTGCCTTTACATTCTGAATTACTTCTGGCAAGATTTGGTTCATTTGCTATGGGCAGACCTTTGGAATTCTCCCAATTCTGTTTCTGTGAATTTTATATTATAAATCAACGTTGATCTGTTAGCCTCTGTTCCATTGTTTCTGATTTTGGATGTTTTTTTTCCAGAACTGGTGCATTCCTTCCAAATAATCTCTTCTTGTTGGATTTGATCTGTAATAACATTATTATTATTATCATTGCAATGCATTGATATGACAAAATAGGCAACTGAGGAGTAGAGATCAGGGTTGGTGATTGAGTCTGCTGTCAATCTAGCAGCCATTTTCAAAGTATAACTCCACCACTGGGTCCCCAGGCTAATTTGAGAGCCAGGTTTGCAGAGCCAGATCTGCAGTCAGAACAGTCAGGGGCCCAAGATTTCTCAGGACATGAGACTTATAATTTCCCAGGACATTTCTAAAGATATTGCTGCAGGACTGCAGCAAATCTACCACCCTGACTCTTTGGCACAGGAAGGGTCACCTTATTTTCTCATTCTTCATTGCCTTCGGTTTGCAGGCCAGATTACCAGGGGCCCAGATCCCACAGTCCTTCTGTGGGCAGTCAGGATTCCCTCCGGGGTGATGAAAGGCACAGGGAGCTAGAGCTCTCGGAGGATGAAGACATGGTGCTGGACCCTCCGGCCTTTACTGGATTATTCCCTCCAGCCCTTTTTAAGCCTTTATTTCACAAGGCTAAATCCACCACTAAATTGGGTACACAGGCAACGTCACCAGAGGCTCCTCAAGACCCGGCTGAAGGTCTCTTTCACAAGCTTAAGTCAGCGCTGGAGGAGATTCCTACTCCTAGCCTATTTCTGGATATTGTTCAGAAACAATGGGATCAGCCTGGAGCTTTCCTCACCCCGAGTGGCAATGACAACTGTTTTTACAACACTTTTACCTCACCAAACTCTTACAACTGCCTACTGTGGATGAGCCTGTAGCCAACCTAGCCTCTTCATCCTCCATTGTGTCCGGTGATTTGGCTGACAATCTCAGGACTGTGGACAAAAAAGCCGAACTTATCCTCTGTAAAACATACCAAGCGGCAGCCTGGGTGGTGAAAGCGGCCACGGCTGCTTCCTTTTTTAACTGCGCTTCCCTGCTCTGGCTTAGCCAGTTGCAGGTGAAGGTGCCGTCACATGAAGCACATCTGCACCAAGATATCAATAAATTGGTAGCTGCTACCCAATTTTCTGCAGACGCTACTCTAAATGCCACAAAATTTGCATCCCGAGCCCTCTCCTCATCTGTCACCTCGAGGACACTCTTATGGCTCTGTAATTGGCAGACGGATGCTGGATGAAAATGGAGACTGGCCTCTGCTCCCTACAGAGGGACCATGCTTTTTGGGGAGGCACTAGACCCAATAGTGGTGGAGGATAAGGATCGGAGGAAAGTTATGCTGGGCATGCTCCAAAATACAGATCAGAGGTCTTTGCCCTACTTCCAAAGGCCTACTTTCCAACAATCCGGTATGAAATCCACTTCTCAACAAAGAGGTTTTCCGTAAAGGCCAGATTGCCAGCCCGACAGACCAATCTATCGGGACAGACCCAGACAGTCTTTTCAGTCCAGGCGGCCCTTTCCAGGGACAGAAAGTTACTCTTTCCGAAGAACCAAGTGATTGGTTGGCAGTTGCAGCCTGATGGGAGGAGACCACAATGGACAATTGTTGAAAATCGGGATTGTCCCGCCAAAAGCGGGACATCTGGTCACCTTATCCAAGATGGACTTGAGGGAACGCATTTTGAATTTCCAGGATACCAAGTGGGTGTTCAGAGACTATAGATCCAGAATCGCTCTCCACTCCCCCACAAAGGCTTTGGAACGGTGAATAAGATGGAGTAAAAACCCTGTCTCCTCTGGTACAGTTGTTGGATGGCCTGTTCCATTAGATGTCGTTTTTCGGAATTTTTGGAGACAGGACACCGAACAAAGTGATTCGGGGTGTAAAGAGAAACTCTAGGGTAAGGCCTAGCCTCACCGTGTGGGAAGGATCGGGGCTTCCCTTCTCCCCAGCCCATCAGGCTGCCCAGGGGTAGAGAACCGGCTCTGCTGGATACAAGAGAAGGGAAGCCCCGATCCTTCCCCCACTCCACTGTACTCAGCGGAGCCGGTTCTCTACCCCTGGACAGCCTGCTGGGCTGGGGAGAAGGGAAGCCCCGAAAGCAGATCCTTCCCCCACTCCCTTGTACTCAGCGGAGCCGGTTCTTGCGCTCCTCTTCCCCAGCGGTGGCAGGAGCAGCTGGCGGGGGAGGAAGGGTGGTGGCAGGCTGCAGCAGCGGGCTGGTCGCGCTGGCTACGAGGCAGCAGCGGCTCCTCCTCCTGCCACCTTCGCAGTCCGAACAGCGTCCAGGCAGCCATATTTGTCTTCCCCCTGCGCCAGCCCACGTGGATTCCAGGCAGTGCAGCTGCAGGCCGTTCCTCGCAGTGGCGGTGGCGGTGATGAGGCAAGCCGGCAGCCGGGCATCGGGGAGTGACTGGTGGCAGTGCTCCTGGCTGGCAAGGGGTGGATATCCTGGGGCTGTATATAGACCACATTTTTAATCAAGAAACCCCCCCCCCCCGGTCAATGGTGTCCTGCTTTACCAATGTTAAAATCTGGTCACCTTAATCTTGGAGGGACTTTGGCAGGGTGACTTCCTGGCTTCCATCAATCATCGGCATACGTTCATGTGCCGATTCTGTCAGCACATTGCAGGTTTCTGCAGTTTCAGTATGCAAAGGGTCACTACCAATACAGGACCCTACCCTTCGGTCTGGCCTCGGCACCCAGGTGCTTCACCAAAGTACTGGCGGCATTGGTAGCTCACCTCAGAACCATCCCAGTGAGACTCCAATGCTACCTGGACGACATTGTCATCCAGGCCCATTCCCCATCACAGGCGACAGATGATGTCCTAACAGATGGGTCCTGCAAAGTCATGTTTTTTCTGTAAATTTCCAGAAAAGCCACCTAGAGCCCACCATATGAATTCAGTATCTTTGTGCTGTGATCAACACCGAGCTGAGTGAGGTGTATTTGTCTCAGGAGTGTCGGGACAGCCTAGTGGCCCTTGTGAACCAAGTTCAGCTGAGACACATGATACCCCTGTCTCAGCTACTTGGGAAGATGGCTTCATGTGTTTCCATAGTGCCTTGGTCATGTCTGCATGCCTGTCCCCTGCAATGGCTCCTGCTCCCATTCCAGCGGTCATACAGCAGCAACTCACTATCCAGGGTTCAGGTCACCTCGTCAGTCCTGCATTCACTTCGGTGTTGGACTTCCCCAGCTCTGGTCAAGGGCTGCCTCTTCAAGGAGCCCAGTAAGTTGGTGATTACATTGGACTCCAGCCTCCACAAGGTAAGACACCTTGGGTCTTACATGGCAAAAGGATGTTGGACAAAGGAGGAGCTTGCCAACAACACAAATTGGCTGGAGCTCAGGGCAGTACATCTGGCCCTGCGCCACTTTCAAGACATCGTTCAGGGACATCATGTCCTGATCTTAACTGACAATGTGGCCACCAAGGCACACTTCTCACCAGAGGGGCACACACTCACGGGCCCACATGAGCAAATCAAACATCCTGGGTACTTGGGCGGAAGTACATCACCTCTCACTAAAAGCAGAGCACATCACCGGGTCAACGAATGTGCAGGTGGACTCCTTGAGCAGGAACACAATCAACCTCTCTGAGTGGAGGCTTCACCCAGACATTTTCAGGGAACTGTCTCTGAGGTTCAGTCAGCTGTGGACCTGTTCGCCTCCCTGGCGAATGCTCAAGTATCTCACTTCTTCACCAGGTTTCTGACTCTGGGAGTGGAGGTGTCCAATGCCCTATGCACTCCTTGGCCCAGCAACCTTTGGTATGCTTTTCCACCCCTCATTCCTGCCATCATCAGGAAAGTACTGGTGGAACAGGCAGAACTACTGCTGGTGGCTTCCCACTGGCCCAGGCATCCGTGGTACACAGACCTGGTTAGTGTGTTGGTGTCTCAGCCATGGAGGATCCCTCAGGAGAGGGTCTATCTCAGCCAGGGGGTCCTGGTCCATCTGGAGCCTCAATGGCTCCAGTTGACTGTCTGGCACTTGAGGGGAATCTCTTGAAGGAGTACAACTATTCCTCCAGGGTAATAGAGACTATTCAGGCCTCCAGAAGGCCATCAACTACCCAGATTTACAATTCCACCTGGAGGGCTTTCGCCATTTGATGTTTGAAGAGATTCATCTGGCCCACTAGGGCCTTGGTGTCGCAAGTCCTGGACTTCCTCCAGGACAGTCTGGACAGAGGTTTCTCACACAACACCATACAGAGGCAAGTGGCAGCCCTCTCCATGGTGTTGACTTGTGGGGAAAGGGACCTTCTTTCTCATCACCTGGTGATCAGAAGATTCATCAGAGGTGCAGCAAACTTACACCCGCCTGTGTTCCATAGATATCCCACTTGGGATTTGTCCACGATACTGCAGACACTTACCTCTGCACCATTCGAGCTGCTAAGGACAACTGCTCTCTGTTATCTGACCTAAAAAGTCGTGTTTCTAGTGGCCATAATATCAGCCAGATATATTTTGGAGTTGGCGGTCCTGTCGGTCAGAGAAGACCTCTGCATATTTCATTCTGACAGAGTAGTTCTCAGGATGGATCCCTCCTTCATTCCAAAAGTCAACTCCTGGTTCAATCGGGCCCAGGAGATCGTCCTGCCGAACTTCTGTTCAGGATCTGTATGTAATCATTTTGCAAACTGTAATTTAATAACTTTGGTAAATCTGAATGTAACTTTTTGGCATAAGCAAAACTATTTCCTTACCTATAGTTTATTTTTATACACTTTGACATTGGGTAGAAGTCCTCCTGGTTCTGGGATAGGAGAAAAGCATAACAAAATATGGATTGGTATGTACTTTGTGGCTGTTAATGACTTAGTACTGCTGAAATCATAAGGATTTAGTAGCTTATCAAACACTATATTGGAGGTATTAGAACAGGGATGTCGAACTAAATTTCATTGAGGCCCGCATCCGGATTGTGTTTGACCTCGGAGGGCTGGGGGGGCATGGGGCATGGCTGGGTGGGCATAGTCATGGTGGGAATGGCCATGGTGGGTGTGACATAGGACTCATGTCGGGGGGCCACCTATGGTGGCCAAGTGTTAAGGCAGGACTTCCCTCAGACCCTCACTCACTCTCCTTCCTTCCTTCCTTCCTTCCTTCCTTCCTTCCTTTTCTTCTTTTTCCTTCCCCCTTCATTCTAATTTCTTCTTTCTTCACCCTTCCTTCCCCTCTTTTTTCTTCCATGCTCTCTTCCCGTATTTTCTTTTCTCCTATTTCTTTTTCTTTCCTCTTTCCCTTTCTCCTTTCCTGCCCCTTCTTGCATGCTCAAATGCAAAAGGGAAAACATTTCTCCTTTTGTTTTTGTTTTTAGTTTTGATAGCCCTCTGTCAGCCAAAACATTTTTGGTCTGGATGGCCTCCTGCAGAACTCTGGCAGCCAAAATGGTGTGTGTGTGTGTGTGTGTTGATGCTTATCAATTTGAAATAAGAATGAAACCGTCAGGAAAAGTCAGCTTGCTCACAGTTTGGCTCTTTCCTCAAGAAAGGAATTAGTAGAAGTCAACTGCATTGATGAGCAGGGAAACAGAAAGCAAGTGTGGCAATTTGACTTTAGTTGAATTATGTGTGTAAAAGCTGGGGAGGAAGATAATGAGCTCAGTAATATGACAAACAGCTTTAAGGATGAGAATGCAAGTTCAGAAAGTAGTCATAAAGACCTCAAGGGGAAAAAAAGAAAAAGAGAGGCAGAATCCAAGTCAACATGGGACTCCAGAAACCTCAGCCAATTCACCAGTACCTTTTCTGTGACAAGCAGAATCTGTTAAAAAGGAGGACATATTTAATTACCTCTCTGGAGAATATAAATCAGAAAGGGGGTGGGATATGATTTTATTTTTTTTGAATTTTTTTTTATTTTAAAACAAAAATAAAACATAAAATCATCATCATTCCAAACAATTACAGACAGTGTGTCGATCGGTTAGCATTCTTTTGTGCTTAATCCCATCTTCAAAATACCAATTTATAACAAGAGCTTATTTCTCATAAAAAAGAACTTCACATATTTTATCTTTACATCAACTTCATATTTCATATTTCAGCTCCATGTTTTATTATCTATCCATTGATAAAACAAATCCCATATCAAATAATATTATTTATCTTCCTGTTCTCTAATTTCAAATGTCAATTTGCTCATTTCAGCACATTCCATAATTTTCTTAATAACCTCATCATCAGTAGGTAATTTCTTTCCAATTTTTAGCAAATACAATTCTAGCCGCTGTTAAGACATTCACAATTAAATATTGCAATTCTCTATTGTATGTTTCTGGTAAGATCCCTAATAAAAATATCTCTGGTTTAAAGTCAATGTGTTTCTTTATCATTTTTTCCAACCACATGTGTATCTTAGTCCAATATCTCTTAGCTTCTACACATGTCCACCACATATGGTACTATGATCCTGGAGTCTGATGACACTTCCAACATTTCTCCGATTTATTTTTGAACATTCTGGCTATCCTCGCTGGGGTAGGTGCTACTTGAAAAACATATTATACAAATTCTCCTTATATGCTGTAGACCTTGTCATTTTAAAATTTTGCGATCACAATTTGCCATTTTTCTAAGTCAATACCATAACCAAAATTTTTCTCCCATGCTATCATTGATTCTTTAACTTGTTCTTCTTCCAATTTTACTTCTAGCAAATATCCATATAATTTTTTAATTACATAGTCATCAGAACCCATTAAAATCTTATCTAGATTAGTCAAAACATGGTACAAACCTTCTTGTTTAAGATCTTCTTCATATCTAGAATGTATTTACAAATATGAAAACTAATCCATTTTACAGCCCTGTTCTTCTAATTCTTGCTTCAATTTAAATTCTCCCTTTTCATCCATTAATTCATTATATCTAACAATTTGTTCCCTTTTGAATACTACAGAGTATGAAAATGCTTCAATTGTAGATATCCAGATTGGAACCTTCAAATAATGTTGTTTTTTAATCTTCTCCCAATTCAATAATAAAGCTTCCGGTATCTGATGTCTTCTAAAATACCCCTGTATTTTTGTTCCTTTATACCATAAGAAAGCATGCCACCCCATCAACAAATCATGTATTTCTAAATTCAGTAATCTAATATTTCTCAAAGTTATCCATTCTTTAATCCACATCAGGCTTGTTGCTTGATAGTAAAGTTGCCAATTAGGTAAACCAAAACCTCCCCTTATTATAGCATCTTGTAACAACTTTAATTTTATCCTCTCCTCCTTTCCCTGCCAAATATATTTCAACATCATTTTATTCAAATCTTCAAAAAATTATTTCCCCAATCTAATTGGAATTGTCTGGAATATATACAGAATTCTAGGAAAAATATTCATCTTAATGGTTGATATCTTACCAATCAGAGAAAGCTGCAAGTTTCCCCATTTCGCTAAATCTGTCCTATCTGTTGCTTGAGCTTATTGTAATTGTTTTCTTTAAGTGTACTATATCTTGCTGTCAGATATATCCCCAAATATTTTACCTTCTTTGTGACCTGCATTTTTGATATCTCCATCAGTTCTTTTTGCTTTATCAACATAATTTTAGTCAAAATCTTCATTTTGTCTTTATTAATTTTCAAACCAGCTATGTTCCCAAACTCTCCAATGTTCTCTATCTATTTATTGATATTAGTGGTTCTTCAATAATAAAAACCAGGTCATCTGCGAATGCTTGCAATTTGTATTCTTCTTTTCTAATTTTCTAATTTTCATCCCTTTTATATCTTTTTCTTCTCTAATATTTCTGTTTAAAACTTCTAATGTCAATATAAACAAACAGTGGGGACAGTGGACATCCTTGTCTAGTACCTTTTTCTATCTCAATAGAATCCATTCCCCATTTATCATTACTTTTGCTGTTTGCTTATAATATATGGCTTCTATTGAATAAATTTTCTACCAAAGCCCATCTGTTCCATTTGGAGCATCATAAATTGCCAATTTATATTATCAAAGGCTTTTTGTGCGTCGAAGAATATCAAAGCCATCTGCTTTTCAGGATGCGCTTCATAGTATTCTAAAGTATCCAGAATTATTCTAATATTATTATTATTATTATTATTATTATTATTATTATTATTATTATTATTATTAATCTGATTTATATGCCGCCCTTCTCCGGAGACTCAGGACGGCTTACAATGCGTTAAGCAACAGCCTTCATACTTCTGTATATTTATACAAAGTCAGCTTATTGCCCCCATAATCTGGGTCCTCATTTTACCTACCTTAGAAAGGATGGAAGGCTGAGTCAACCTTGAGCTTGGTGGGATTTGAACTTGCAGTAATTGCAGGCAGCAGATGTAAGTGGATGTTAATAACTGCCTTAGTCTACTGAGCCACCAGAGCTCCTATTATTAATATTAATTATTAATTATTAATAATATTTTTATTAATTAATTATTAATTAATTAATAATAATTATTAATATTAATAAGACAATAATAATATTGTCTCTTATCTGTCTTTTTGGAAGAAATCAATTTTGATCTGAATGTATGAGGTTATTTAAATATCTCTTAAGTCTTTCTGCCTATATTGAAGCAAAAATTTTATAGTCTGAATTTAGCAGGGATAGAGGCCTATAGTTTTTGATTTGTTGTGGGTCTGTATCTTCTTTATGAATCAATGTGATGTACGCCTCACACCATGACTTGGGTACTTTCTTCTTCATCATCACTTCATTCATGACTTCCAATAATGGGAGACTTAAAGATTCTTGTAGTATCCTATAATATTCTGCAGGTAGACCATCTGGCCCTGACGCCTTTCCATTCTTTCGTTTCTTAATTGCTTCTGTTAATTCCATCATCGTTATATTCTGCTCTAGCATCTCCTCAATATCTTTGGGAATCCAAGGTAATTTTGCTTTTTGTAAGTATCTTGCCACATTTTCTTCCTCTACTCTCTCTTATAAAGTTGTTTATAATATTCCTGTATTATTTTTCCCATCTCTTTATTTCCAAATTTGCTTTGCCCTTAATAATCAATTAATTGTATTATTTTTCTTGATTCTCTTTCTTTTTTCAACTTATATGCTAGCCATTTTCCTGATTTATTCGCATATTCAAAATAGTTCTCTTTAGTGCTTCTAATTTTTTGGACTAATTCTTCTTTCTCCAGTAAGTCCATTTTATGCTTTATTGTATCCATTTTCACTTTTACAACTTTCTTATGAGGACATTTCTTGAGTTCCTTTTCAAACCTGCCAATATTTTAAGTGTTTGTCTTTTCTTCAAATTTCTCTTCCTTGTATAGTCCATTATTAAGCCTCTAGCATTGTGTCCTAAAGATTTTGTGTCAATGTGTCTTCTTTCTTATTCTCCTTAAAAAAAAAAAGCCAACTCTCTCTCCATTTTCTGTACAAAGTCTTTCTCTTTTAATATTGTATTATTTAAGGTCCATCTAGATTTTCTTTTTCGTCCTTTCCAAGTAGCTATCACAGGATTGTGATCTGCCCATATGTTTGTTTCTATTTCTACTTGTTCTATATTCAGAGTCAATTCCATTGTTGTCCATATCATGTCTAATTTGGACCAAGACGAATATCTGTCAGAATAGAAAGTATATTGTCTATTTTTCCCATTTCTATCTCTCCACACATCTTTTAAGTTTATTTCCTCTGTCATCTTAAAAAAAGGATTTCAGTAATATCTTTCTGCTGTGTCTTACTATTTTATGTGTTTTATAGTCCAAGTTTTCATCCACTATTCCATTAAAATCACCAATCATACATATATTGTCATATTCCAGTTCAATTATTTTCATATGCAGTTTTCTATAAAAGTCACTTTGATTGTTATTTGGAGCGTATATTGGTACTAAAAGAATTTTTGTATTATTATCAATTATCTTCACCATCAGAATTCTACCTTCTGCATCTGCGTATATCTGCTCAGCTGCTATTGCATTTCTAATATATAAAACCACTCCTCTCTTTTTACATTGTGGCAATGATAAGAAGGTTTTCCCAAGTTTTGGTTGTATCAATAATTGTTCATATTGCTTTTTAATATGTACTTCTTGTAGACATATTATATCAAATTTTAATTTCTCTAATTTGTGAAAAACCTTTCTTCTTTTAACAACTGAGTTAAGTCCATTTATATTTATTGAAATTAATTTTCTTTCTTCCATATTCATACCTTATATGTAGGTTTTGTTGCTCTAGTTGATCTTACTTCACGTTGTTCCTTGTGTTCCACAATCTCTCCTACTGCAGCTTCTGCTGCTTCAATCATTGCCAACTCCTTTTCTTGAAATTCTACTGGCACAACTGTTGTTTGAGTTTCCATTTCCATTTCCACTTCCCTCTCTTTTAGAAATTCTTCATAAAAAGCTTTCGCTTTGTCAATTGTATCCAATCTATATCTTTGAAGTTGCCACGTTAAAATTAACCCTTCTGGTACCAACCATCTCTAATATACACCTTTTTGAAGTAATACTTTAGTCAGAAATTGATATTCTCTTCTCATCTCTCTCACTTTTCTTGGTATTTGTTTCAAAACCACCACTTCTTTTTCCTTATATTTCAGTTTTTTCTCTGACCACCTGAAGTATTTGTGCTTTAATCGATTTCTTGGTAATTCTTATATGTACTTCTCGTGGTAGCTTGTTACGCATTGCATATCTAGTATAATATATCTTGTCCACAGCATCCATCATCTTCTCCTTAGTGATTTTTAATGCTTCAGCCAGCATTTCTATCATAATTTCTGCCAGGTTCTCTCCCTTTTCTTCTTCCACATTTTGAAATCTAAGATAAAATTCTGATTTGTCCATTTCCCATCCAATTAGTCCACTCCTATCTCGTTCAACTTCTCCCAATCTATTATTATCCCAGTCATTGATTTTTTTCCTCCTTTTGCTCGTCCTTTTTCTCAAGCTTTTGCAGTCTCTCTTCATATTTCAGCATCTCTTGCTGGATGTTGGCCACTTTTTCATCTGTCTTAAGTAGTTGTTGTTCCATCCTTTGGACTGTTTGGAGAATCAACTGTGTTGACATATCTTTCTCTTTTTCTTTCTCTTTCTTCTGCTGAAGCATCGCCTGAATTGTTCACTGTCCTCCAGATGGTGACGAGGATGGTGTAGTTGAAGAAGATCCCACTGTTGCAACTTTTCTGCTCATTCTATCAGATAGAATGATAGATCAGAAAAAGAAAGAAAAAAAATGAAGCAACTCTTCTTCAAAACCCTAATCCATTAATGAGCAAAAAGTAAAAACAAAAAAATAGATAAAAGTAAGAACAAAAAAGAAAGGCCAACCAAAGTTTTAAAAAAATCAAAATCAAAACTCAAAAACAAAAAATCAATCTTCAAGCTCTTGAGTGTCTTAATCCAACTCAGTTATATAGAAATAACAAAAAGAAAAAAGAAAGAAAAGAAAAGAAAATCCATCAAACTCATTTATGCAAGGAAAACGTGCAGAGAGTTATCACTTAGCCAAGCCAAGCCAAGCCAAGCCAAGCCAAGCCAAGCCAAGCCAAGCCAAGCCAAGCCAAGCCAAGCCAAGCCAAGAAAAAAATAATAAAAGCCAAAAGAAATTCCAATTTCTTCTGCAATATTTCTAGACTCCTGCTTCAAATAAATCCACAAGGAACACCTGGGTAAACAATGCAGATAGTTCCAACTTCCTCAGATGTTCTCACAATAATCTTTTCAACCACGAAGTTCAGAGTCCTTGAGTTATGATAAGAATGTATTTCTCAGCTTGTTACTTGTATAAACATAAGTAACAAAGTTTCTTTTCCAGCAGATGGCAGTATTACACACACTCCTGTCTTTCCTACAATTTATAATCCACAGCTGCTTTGTCAGTAAAATAGTAAAATATAAAATTTAAAAAATCTTCAGAAAAAAAGAGGAAAAGCTTCAATCTCAAAGAAAAATTATTTTAAAAAAAAGGCACAAAGGGTTACCAATGTAACCCTTTTACATTCTTAATGTAAAATTTATCATTCTCTTTCAGTCCAGTCCCGGTCAATAATAAAACAAAATTTTAAAGTCCTCCAAACTAATTGGTTTGGGTAAAAAAACAATTCCCAATTAAATTTGCCGCTCAATTTCTTTTAATCTCCAATTCTCTTGTTACTTCTCATCAAAGTGTTCTTTATATTGATTTAAATTAAAGCTCTCTCACTGCATCGGCTCACTGTCCTTCTTCTTTCCCTTCCGGAGCTGTCCCAACTTCAGCAGCCACAATGGCTGCCACCCCGCTGCGAGAAAAAGGGCTTCTCCTGGATCAACCAGGGGCTTTGCAGTGTCCCTGGGATCATCAGGGAGTGCCCTCCACTACCATAGTCAAAACAAGACTGTGGGGTCTAAAGAGGACTGTCCAGCAGTGTGACTTTTGGCAGCGATCCTGGAGCCCCAGAATCTTCCGACCGTTTCGTCGCAACGTCAAGCTCCTCCTCAGATATGATTTTCTGAATAGTCTCAGAAAGAAAAGAAACAGTGAGTTGAGAAGCAAAAGTCACAGCAAGAGGAAACCCCAGAGGAAGAAAGGAAACTCAACCCAGAAAAGGCAGCCAAGGGAACTGCCCAAGCAAGGAAAGAAACCCTTCTGGCTCTAGGAAAAAATGACAATGGGAGCAAACTAGAAAGTGCAGTGAAAAGTTGGGGTTAGAAAAAGGCTGAATAAGAGAAAGGAAAGAAATGCTGCTAAGGAGAAGATCATCTTTCTTTGACTAATTGTAGGCAAATTTCAGATAGATTAAAGCTGCCTAAAGTTGAGTCTGTGTAGCCTTAGGGATCCCTTCTGTTGTCCTTTCTGCCACCAAATCAGAAGTCTTTCAGTCCTCTCAACAAGTGTCAGTGAAGCAAAATTAGGTGGCAAAATTTCTCAACTCAGAAACCTCTTGAACCTGCCAGTGCAAAGAATTATATTGTGCCCAATTTCACTGCCTTAAGAAATTGACATTGAAAGAGGGATTTCCTTGCAACTGGAGTTTGTTATCCAGTCTACAGTTTGTTTTTTTAAAACAGCTTTTCTCATTCCTATGCCATCCATATTTTTTCTGTGACAGTGTCTCCTCGCACCTTATATTTGGACTCTGATCTCTGCCGCCTCCTTTTTTTGAAAAAAAACACTTTCATGACCAATTCTCTTTCTTCTAATTGCTGCCTGCGTTCCCGACTATTTTCTTTCCCAATTATTTTCCTGCAGTACTTTGGCAGCCGAAACAGGGCGTGGGGAGAGCATGCAACGCCCCCCGTGCCCAGTTTTGGGCCTGGACTGCCTTCACCACCACATTGGCTGTCTAAAATGGGGGGGCACACAATGCCTCCTGTGCCCCATTTTGGGCCTGGATGGCCTCCTCCACCACTTTGGCAGCCGAAACGAAAAGATAAAAGATGGCAAAAGAGATGAAGTAAGTGGTTTTATTCTCCCTTGCTGAAGGTCTGAGTGTAGAACTAGGCCCTTGTGGCTCAACAAGAACTGGGTGGAGTGGGATTTGGACCTATGGCCCTTTTATGTCTTGTGGACTTCAACTCAAATGGCTGGCCCAGGAATTGTGGGAATTGAAGTCCACAAGTCATAAAATGACTATAGGTCTTCACCATCTAAGGGTAGATGCTGTACAGGGAAGGCATACTTCAGGAGTCCCAAGAGGTGACATTGCTAAATCAAAGGAACATGGGAGATTTTTTTTTATTTACTTGAGGATTTGAGAAATTATAACTCCTTAAATTTTTGCTGAGTTACAATTGTCAGCATCCCTGAAGTTAATGGGAGTTGTTATTAGCAACATTTGGAGATTCTTGGAATGTACATTTCAGACTTTATTTTGTTACCATAAAATGCCAATCTGCTTGTAGTGCTAGTCTAAACTGGAGAAGTGTATAGAGCAAAAATCTGAGAAAAGCTCATGTTCAGCTATTAAAGAAAACTTATCAGTGATCATAATGTTTGATGCCTCTTCTTTAAATTTTTTTTTAAATTTTCTTATTTAGGACACAAGTTATTTTGTCTCCCTCAACCCCTCCTCAAAACAAACAAACAAACAAACAAAAATAAACATCCTGGTGCATGAAGTTTGGGGATAATCATCCTAACTCTTGTGTCAATTAGTGAAAGCATTTTTAGGGTCTTCATAACATACACATTGTACTATTATACACAATCCTTAAGTATTTTTTACTATAAAAATTAGAAACAATCTTGCCTCTGTCTAGCTATCACTTTTTTTTTTTTTTTGATTTATATGCCGCCCTTCTCCGGAGACTCAGGGCGGCTTACAGTGCATTAAGCAATAGCCTTCATACTTTTGTATATTTATACAAAGTCAGCTTATTGCCCCCACAAACCGGGTCCTCACTTGGCCTGTGAGATCACTTTCTATTTCTTTTTCCTCTGTCTTGGCCATGCTTTTTCTCTTGGAGGAACTTGATCTCTTTGCAGGGCTTGATCATATCTCTAATTAGTAGTTGGTCAGATATAAAAGATTATAATAATGTGGGAGAAGAATTGCATTTCCTCAGAAACCAGCAAATTCCTCTTTATAGATAAAAATGAACACTTTCTCAGCACTAAATTTGTTATTCTGGATTAGCAATTAAATTTATTGCTCAGGAACATGAAGGTGGATTCTTTTATTTCAGCACATTGGACAATTGCAATTATATCTCTATGACAGTCTACTGATACTTTATAAACCATAAATGTGCATTCCCACCTGTCTGAACGAAGGTGGATGTTATTAAGATAGTGGTGATATTTTTTAAATGTTCCTAATTTTCAGTATTAAACACATTTTTTCAGATCTATGATAGTATTCTTTGTATTACACTCTTCTATTTGGCTTTATATTAATTCAGTATTGGTGTTAGGGTACTTTTATTTTACATGGCACAAAGCAAAAAGAAAAGAAATCTAACCTTTTAGAGCTAGATGTGAGGCTTCAACAAATAATGTGATATAATATAAAATATGATGAATAATAAATTAGGATAATGCATTTGGAATTAGCATTTCTGCTCTTTACCTTATTTAACACAAGATAGACTTTGTGGCTCTCATAAGCATTGTGAATTTATTGAGAATTAGCAGAAAATATCTGTCTTGAGTGATGAAACATGCTCTGTTTCCATTACATAGTATATAATCAACAGTGTTTGATTAAATAGGAAAAAATATAATTTAAAGACTTCTTCCATAAGTCCAGAAACCTTTATAATTCATGCACATCAAACAAAAATTAGTTCTGTAATATACACAAAGAAAGAGTCACTTCATATATTTTTAGGCTTCCAGCAGTGTGTCATCAATTATGGTTTCCCGATTTCACATTTGTCATTTTTATATGCTTTTGTTTGTGGAAAGTTTTGACAAGGTGCTCTTTTTAGTGTGATTTGTTAGCAGCTTTCTCCCTTATTGTTAGTTTCACTAGGAGCTGTGGTGCAGTATAATTATTTAGCAAGCCTATAACACCCCTATTTGGTCATCTATTATTAGGGTCATTTAGGCGAAGCCTACATAAAAATTGCATTCCTACACAAGTGTCTAATTTATAAGTAGCAATAAATATGCCAGGCTGTATGCCAGATACAATTCTAAGGTTTGCAGCCTCTTAATGGCCAGAGAGCAAATCAGTGTCGCAAAAATTCTTTGCATTTTTAATAATAAAACTGGAGAGGAGAGATACTTACCAGAACATTTTGGAGTTGCAATGAAATAAATGTATGGACTCTTCAAGCAGGCTTGGAATTTTGTAACTGCTGAACTTACTTATTGAAAAAAAAAATACGCAATTCTTTGTATTAAAGGTTTTAAACATTTCTTGTAATTTAATTGAAAAACATCTAAACACAATTAAATACATCATTTACAATAAGTGAAATGGACCCACTTTTCTAAATGCCTTTCATAATCTCAGTTGGTGGAGACCAGTCCTCCAATACAACCCTTTAGAATAAATGAAGATAAAGCATAGATTATTTGGCATTTTGAGATTCTGTGATATATAAAAAATGTTTTAAATCCACCTGCATTCTAAATAAGAAGCTAAGCCACTGCACAAGTATTTATAAGATACTCTTCAAAATTATTTGGCTTATAGTTGCTCTGATGTGGATATCTGATGACAACTAATTGAAAATCTGAGAATTTCTAATATATTGATTCAAGATTTGTGGACATATTACCAACAAATAGTAAATTCCCATTGGTTAGATGCATTCAAACTTGTGCATTGGATTCCTGCACTGAGAAAGAGACAGGAAGTGATACCAAAACTATATGTTTCTGTGAACATGTATTTCCCTTATTTCTGTTTGGTTATTGAGTTCCCTAGAGATGGAGAAAACAGAAAGAAGATATCTTACCTATTGAACGGTATGTTAATTAGATATATTATTAACGAAATTTAAATCAAGTCCTTGGTCAAATATTGATTAGAGATAGGTTAACCATTTAAAGCTTTAATTTAATAAAATGTTATGCTGGAAAATTAATGACACTCTTGTTTGGAATAACAAAAATAAATCATTAGCTATAATCTTTTAATGTTTTATTTATTTTATTGTAATTTTTTAGTTTGATTGTCGGGAGCCACACAGGGTCATTGAGAGTTGGATAGCATACAAGTTTAATATACTTGTATGCTATCCATTGTATGTGTGTGTGTGTGTGTGTGTGTGTGTGTGTATGAATGAATCTTAACAAGGGAATTAATATATAGATATATAATTATTACAATTCACATCTCAAATATTATAGTAGAACCCAAATGGAAAAGATTCAGCTGATGAGCTAGATTCTCAGTCTGACTTTGGAGTCTGCAATCTTTGTGCTTCCTAATTTCTTTTCTAAGTTTGAGTGCAATAAAATTCTTTTAAGTAAATTAACTTTAATTAGCAGAAGCTGAGAGGCTAAAGCTCTTTTGTAGTGAACACCAAATAGTTCAAACTGCTTTTCATATTGTGCCAAGATAGATCTTTCAGTCAATATTAATTGATTCCCTTGGAACTTTTCCAGGTAAACTATTTGTGAAACTTAAAAAAACAAGCTAGATGTGAACCTAATTAAGGCAACAGTTACTCTATCCTGGAGTGAATCAGTAGGATCTTAGGTAATTACAAGAATATTTATAGCTAGTTCTTCTGTACCTTCATCTTAAAAGCACAACATTTGTATAATTTCTACTTCTCCCTTTATTTTAGCAAAATATTTATTCTGTTATGAATATGCTTTTTGTTTTTTAAACTAATATCATTTTGATCAAGAGTATATACCTTATTTTTTCACACATAATAGGGAAAATTTACACCTGGTTGGACATAATTTAGTGTTTTATCTAATTTTGGCAATGATTTTCAGACTATTCCTTTTCTGAATGAAATTATATGAATCCTCATATTATCATAAAATAAATGATCAGTTTATTGGGTTAAATGAGGTAAGTACCAGTGTTGCTGTTGCATTTAGATACTTCCCTGCAAAATATTCATTTGTGAGCAGCATGCTACTCAAAAAATTAATCTAAACACCTAAAGCAGACTACATTTTTGACTCTGGCACCCCAATGATATGCAGTAGGCTCTTGATTCAATAATGTTAAGTATCATAAATATGAAAATATTAATGAAGAAGGTTCGTTGCATATTTTTTGTCCTGAATTTTGTGATACTTTAATTTGGAGGTTTTGCGGGGGTTTTTTTGAATAGAAATTTTTTCATTTTTAAAACAAAAACATAAAATACATCTTTTCAAAATGAAGCTTTTGCTCCAGTCACATATTAAAGCAAATCATTAACAAATCTTATTTTTCAATTAACACAACTAAATATTTTAAACAAATATTTCCCTCAAATCTGTCTATATAAGTATGTCATTATCTTCAAAAACCTGTTTCCTTAAATTAACCAATTGTCAATATATTTTTCTCTTTCCTTTGCCTAGATGGATATATTTTAACAATATAGAGCATACAATTACATGAAACATTCCAAAAATATTTAATTTCAACACACCCATTTTATTTCTAACTATTAGACTCAAAATTTATACTCTTTATTTCTATCATTAAACCTAACTTATTCATCTTAACTATCACTTTCAACATACATCTCCACATTTTAATTATCCCACCTCATTTTATATTTTCCTAAAGAAACCCAGCATTATTATCTCTATCTTTGTTGTTAAATCAATCATTTTTATTTCTTGACTGTTAAACACAGCATAAACATTTGTTTTAGCTGTTGAACACAGCATATCCTTTTATTATTTTTTGGCTATTACACAGCATGCCCTTTGTTATTTGGCTATTAAAGACAGCATATTAGTTTCTATTTTTTGGCCATTACACAGCATATTCCATTTTTTGGCTGTTAAACACAGCATATTCATTTTTGTTTGGCTGTTAAACACAGCATATTCATTTTTTGGCCATTACACGGCATATTCAGTTTTATTTTGGCTGTCACACAGCATATTCATTTTGTTTGGCTGTTCAATACAGCATGTTGTAACTTTTTGGCTGTTAAACACAGCATATTCATAGTTGGTTTAACTATCTATCTCTACTTGAACCTTTCTTTGTTATTTCCATCCATCTATGCATTACTTTTTCACATAATCTTATTTTTCTGTATCCTTTTTCATAACATTCATAACATTTTAACATAGAGACATGGTTATTGCTTAAAACATATCTTTAACTCTATTTATAAATTCCTTTTAACATTTTCAATTAATCATATTTATCCTTATTCTTTTTCCTTAACATTTTGACATTAAAACATAGTTCTTGCATCTAACATAGCTTTACAGGTATTAATTAATTTCTTTTAACATTCTTGATTTTTATAAAGACCTCCCTTTTATTATTACAATCCATCTTTATTTTATTTTTAATCACTTTATCTTCATTTCCTCGTCTGCAAACATATATTTCCTTCCATTTTCCAAATTATTAATTTTGTTCTCCATAAATCAAGTTAATTCTCTTTTCTTATTTTTGTTCCAGATATAATATATCAAATCTTTTTCTTTTGAGGCTGCGCTTAATCCTTCTTCTGTTCCTGCGCCAATACTTAAGTTATTATTATTTCAACTGTAGGAGTTCCATTGTAAATTTCTTTTCTTTTCACCATAATCAGACCACCCGCAAACAGGAAAGAAAAATCCTCCTCCACAAAGTTCAGTAATTTTTTTCTATAGATTCCAGAGTTTCCCATAACAAAGGGAGGTTACAGAGTTCCTCTTTACGCCAGATGGTGTCTCTCTGTAATCCACATTTTCCATTAGTCATGCAAGACTTCATTTTATTTATTGTTATATAACCATCCAATCTATTTCTTCTTCTTTTAATAAAAAAAAAATCAAATCTTCTTTTCCCCTTTTAAAATCCAATTCAATTTTTTGAGGTGTTTAGCCTTTTAACTATATCTCCAAATTAGTTATCTTAGTTCTGTTCCAAAATTAATTGCTACTCGGATCTTTGTCTCTTTAAAGTTATAGTTTTAATTTTTTTTCCAAAGCCCCTTTGTTGCATAGCCACTGTTTTAGGCTAGGGGTCTTCTAATTACTAATAATGCTCCAAACGTTGTTGCGAGTCTGGGCTGTTGTCACTCACCTGGCTTCAAAGAGCTCCGTCTTTCTCCGCTTTCCTCCAGCATTTTTCTTGCCCGGTTGTTCCAGCTTCGTGGCAGCCAATTTGGAGTTTTATTAGGCTAATCTTAAAGGACTTTTTTCAGAATTCTATACTTACAGAAATGTTCCTACTGGCTTCTAGAAAGAAAAGCATCCACGTTAAGAAAGCCGATGCATATTTTGATGAATAAAAAGTAAGCTACTTGTAGTGGTTCTGCAAAACCTGATTAACCTTTTGAGGTAAACACAATGTTACAAAGTAATGGTGCTGCACTGCCTCTTTCTATGGCTACCTGAGGCTGTTAGAGGAAATCATCGGCATCAAAATTCAGCAGGCAAGCTCTAGACTAAAAATATCAGTTTATTTTGAACATGCAAATGCAGCAAAAACAATCAAAGGAGAGCCCTTGGATGAGATTTCTGGAGAGCTGCTGGCAAAGATATTCTATTAAAGAAGTTACCAAGAAACAAGGCCTTAGCCAGCACCAAGTACATTATTCTGTTAGCAATATTTTTCCTATTACGAAAGTGAAAGAATGAGGTAAATCAAGTAAAACTGAATGCAGCAAGCAGCATGATGTGTAATGAACAAACTGTATAAATTTAAAGACCCCTTCTCTGATTTTACAAAGTCAGATTGGGGAGATGCCCTAGGTTCATTCTGTGACCCAAAGGATAATGGCAAAACAATGTCTATAGTGCAAATAGCTGTTAATATAAATCTGTCCTAGATATTCTTGAATTCCTGCACACAATATTTTGATACTTTTGTAGCCAAGTATTTTATATAGGGTTGCAGGATGTAAAAAAAAAACCGAGGTGAGGCAAAAATTTAATTAAGTATGGAAGATCAAGCTTGTCAGCATTTTAAAGGATTTGGGAAACTGACTAGAAGATTAAGCTTGCTGAGCTACTTGTGAGCAGTCAAGTCTGCATAAATCTTAAGATAGGGATCCCAATTAAAGTGGTTTGCACAATTAATAGATCACTCTAGTATCAAACTCTGACCAGTTGTGCATAAGTAAAAGCTTTGGGTGAAGTAAAAATAAATTTGTTTTTATTTTTGTAGCAGAATTAAGTTGTAGGGAATGCTAAGAATCTTCCATCAGATAGATTGCTAAATGTCCCAAAGTAATTCCATATTCTCCCAATGGACTGTGTAATGGTCCAGAATGGGTTGATACAGTGCAATCTGCCCAAAGACCATCCAGAGCAGCTCGGGTCACCGGCCACTGCTTTGACTGATCGACCATTGACCGCGGGTCCCTGGGGATCAAGTCGGCCCTTTCAGTTTCAGGGCCGGGCAGAAGCTGCCGCTGTGGCCTCTTAGACTGTTTCGGCTCCGGTGCCCGATCATGGCCGGGCGGCCATTTTAAACCTCACTTTTCACGCCTGTCTCGGGAGGTGGTTTGCAGCTTTAACTGGCAGAGGAGATCGGATCACCAAGCTGCTTCCTTTACTTACACTGCCGTGGCTCTCGGAGTTCTTTAGGATTGCTGAGCTCGCCTAGATATGCCGCCCTTAGGAAAGTCTAATCAGGCTTGCAAGTGTGCTGGTCAAACCCTGGGAACAGGCATAGCCGTCACTGATTGAGCTGCCTTGTTCTCTAGCATGGCTGAGAAATCCAAGGCGACGGAGGAGCAAAGACCCAGGGAGGAGAGGAGTTCCTCAGGTGGCAGGAAGGCATCCTGTAAATCCCACCACGTTTCTAAGGACAAACAGTCCTCCTCAAAGGCACAGCTCTGCTGACAAGCAGGCATTGCAGGGTCACCTGGAGACCCAATCATTGGCCAGTGACCATTCCACTTCCAGATCCCTACATTGGGATCAGGCGAACCTCCCAAATAGGGCATGGTCACCTGAGGTTACTGTTCCTTTGGCAGTGGGGACAGTTGGGGCAGGTCAGGGCAGAGGAGAAAATCCTTTTGCCTATGCTATTTCATCTCAGGATCTTCAGCTTAGACAATTACCTGAGGTTTCAGCTCCAGTTGTATCAGATTTGCCCAAGAATATCCAATTCTAATTTCTCAGACGATCTCCATGGGAGTTGTGGAAGTTATACAACATGAGAGGACAACTTCAGTTGCCTCTGCCTCCTATTCCCGCCCTGCACCCTCATCCCCACCCACAAGCCTCACAGAGCCACCTGATCAGTTGCCTTCCCATTCGGGGGGCAGCGATGGCCTGTTTTTGGGGGAGGAGGCTCAAAAAAACAAAGACCTTTCAGAGGATGAAGGGGCGCTTCCAGATGTCCCTGCTTTCACAGGTTTCTTTCCCCCAGGTCTCTTCAAGTCCTTACTGTCGAAGGGAAAGGCCACCACCGGACTTCCATAAGAAACCGCATCTCCCGATCTTCAATCCTCCCAGGGCCAAGGCCATGGCTTGTTCTCTGAACCAGTGGCTCAGCAGCTCTTCATTCCAGCCCCTAAGCTTTTCACCGATGTTGTTCACAACCCAATGGGCCAGTCCAGCATTGCTTCCAACGCCCTCCAGCATGGCAAAAGGCACTACAATATGGCATCCCAACTACTACAACTCTTACAGGTATCCTCTGTTGACGGGCCGGTGGCTGCATTAGCTTCCCCCTCTTCTTATCTGGCCGGGGACTCCTCTGAAGGCTTAAGGCCAGAGGAGAAAATATTAGATTTGTCTTGCAAAAAGACGCACCAGGCTACCGTCTGGGCCATTCAGGCCTCCACGGCAGCCTCCTTTTTCAATCGGTCCTCCCTTATCTGGCTACAACAATTACAGCCTAGATTGCCTCCTAGTGAGGTCCGCCTCCACCAGGACATCAACAAAATCATAGCTGCAAATCAATTTTCAACAGATGCCACACTAAATGCCGCTAAATACTCGTCCAGGGCTCTCGCCGCCTCTGTTACTTCTAGGAGGCTATTATGGCTCTGACAGTGGCCAGCAGAGTTTAAGGCAAAGTGGTGGTTAATGTGGTGAAATGTAAAATTTGTTACTACCAGTTCTGTGGGTGTGGTTTGGTGGGGGGGGGATATGACTGAATGGGTGTGGCCAAGGGTTTTTTTTTTAACTTTTAAAACCACTTTTTCTACAACCTCTTCGGCTGAAGAGGTTGTAAAAAAATGCTTTTAAAGCCTCTGACGATCCCAGCTGACTTGCCTGATTGGCAGAGGGTTTCTTTTTAAAAAAAAAAAAACCCTCGAACGATCCCAGTTGATTTGCCTGATCAGCAGAGGGTTTCTTTTTTTAAAAAAAGTCTCTGACGATCCCAGCTGACTTGCCTGATCGGCAGAGGCTTTTTTTTTTAAAGCCTCTGATGATCCCAGCTGAGCCGTGCGATCATCAGAGTTTTTTTTTTTAACTTTTAAAAGCATTCTTTTGGCCAAAGAGGTTGTAGAAAAAATGCTTTAAAAAAAAAAAGCATTTGATGATTGCGCAGCTCAGCTGGGCAATGGTGGGGGGGGGCAGGGAGTTTTGCTACCAGTTCTCCGAACCACTCGCCTCCATCGCTACTGGATCGGGTGATCCAGTCCAAACCGGGAGCATTTCACCTCTGGGTTAGTCTCTTCCCCCTCCTCAGGCACTAAGCTTTTTGGGGAATCGTTGGATCCGCTGCTTGTGGAGGATAGGGAGAAATGAAAGGTAATGCCCTCGGCACTTAGGAGGGCGGATAGGCGAGCCACCCCTTATTACAGGAGACAGCCCTTTTGTTTTAACACACAGGAGACGCCTTCCCAGCAACGCCCTCACATGCAGGGTTCCACACGTCAAATGGAAAAGCACCCCTTTCATGACCGGTCCCGAAATTTCGGCAACCAAAGACGCCCCTTTCACAGTTCTGATGGCTGCCAGTTCCACAGACAGAAATAACTTGTCTCGGACCCCTCCCATAGGAGGAAAGTTGAGCTTGTATGTAGACCAATGGGTTCTCACACAAGGGACAGTTGGGTCCTTATGACCATCAGACAAGGACTGTCACTGGAGTTTCTCTCCAGCCCTCCTGATCGCTTTGCACCACTGCCCTGTCTCCAGCAACTTAGTAAGGCAGGACCTCATGGATTGTGCAATCCAGCACCTCCTAGACATCAAGGCCATAGAGCTGGTTCCGCCACAACAATGGAGACAGGGATTTTACTCCATTCTGTTCATTGTATCGAAACTCTCGGGGGGCTGGAGAGCCATCTTGGACTCAAGGCTCTCAACACGCACTTGGTCTATAGGAGGTTCAAGATATGCTCCCTTCAGTCGATACTCCAGGGGATTCACCCCGGAAACCTCATGGCCTCCATTGATGTTTTGGAAGTATACCTCCACATTTGGATTTCTCTACTCCATCAGAGATTTCTCAGATTCTATTATGCGGGTCGCCACCTACAGTACCGAGTCTTGCCATTTGGCTTGGCGTTGGCCTCGCGCTGCTTCACAAAAGTTCTGGTGGCCCTTGCAGCCCACCTGCGCTTGTCTCGGGTGTGGCTACAAGCCTATTTAGACGACACATTGATCCAAGCTTCCACTCTTCATCAGGCAGAGAGGGACCTCAATATAAGAATTCGAACCCTGCAAGACCATAGGTTCCTAGTAAATTATACAAAGAGCCAGCTCATTCCGAGCATCAGGGTAACCCATCTCAGAAACATTACAGACTCCTCCCTTGGTCAGGTTTTCCTGTCACAGGAGAGGAAGGACAGCATACGGACCTTGGTGTCCCAGATTCAAAAATACCCCAAGGTCCCCTTGGCCAATCTCTCCGAACTGCTTGGCATGCAAATTGTGCCATGGGCTCGGCTACACACTCAAAGCCTTCAATGGTTTCTGTTGCCACATCAACTGAGGGGCTCGTCCAACTCCCGGATAAAAGTCAGGGTTCCCCTACCTGTCAGGAGGTCTCTCCACTGGTGGTGGTCATGGGCCCTCGACAGAGGTTCCATCATACAAGAGCCTCAGCGGATCCTTCTGACATCTGACGCCAGTCTATACGGCTGGGGAGCCCATCTGGAGTCGCAAGTGGTGCAGGGTCGCTGGTCCCCTCACAACCTCACCAACAACATAAACTGGCTGGAGTTGAGTGTGATTCATCTGGCTCTGCAACACTTTCAGGGCTCCGTCCAGGGAGGACATGTCCTCATTCTGATGGACAATGTTGCCGCAAAGGCACACGTCAACCGCCAAAGTGGGACATGATCACAGGCACTTATGAAAGAAGCCCTCAGTCTGGGCAGGTGGGCAGAAGCCAACCTAGCCTCCTTCAAAGCAGAACACATAGCTGGAAAGACAAATGTTCAGGCGGATTTCCTGAGCAGGACGACAGTGGACAACTCCGAGTGGCATCTCCACTCCGACATCTTTCTGGAGATCGGAGCTCAGTTCAGCAGTCTGCTAGTGGACCTCTTTGCCTCCCACCTGAATTGGTACATCATGAGGTTTCCAACCCAAGGCATGGAAGACACCAATGCCTTTTTCTGCACCTGCCCTCCCGGTCTCCTTTACGCCTTCCCTCCTCTCCCCCTGATTCCAGGGGTGATCAGCAAGATCATCGCAGAAGGTGCAGAAGTCATTCTGATGGCCCGTTACTGGCCTTGGAGGACGTGATTCATGGATCTACTCAACCTATCTGTGTCAAGGCCTTGGAGGATTCCTCCAGAGAGGATCTCTCTTAGCCAGGGGGTCCTACTCCATCCGGAGCCTCAGTGACTCCAGCTGACTGCCTGGCACTTGAGGGGGTCCTCTTGAGGAAGGAAAATCTTTCAGACCAGGTCATTCGAACCATGCAGGTGGACAGGAAGCAGTCCACTATCCGGATCTACAACTTGACCTGAAAGGTATTTACACCCAGCACCACTTTAACCCTGTCTCAACTTTTGTTTTGCAGGGGCTTGATTTCCTACAGGAGGGTCTCAACAAAGGGCTGGCTCACAACACCATCAGAAGACAGGTAGCTGCCCTTTCCACTGTTTTGTCGACAACTTAAGGTGGCATTCCTGGTGGCCATCACATTGGCCAGGCGCATTTCTGAACTTGTGGCCCTTTCTGTGAGGGCCGAGGACTTTGTATATTCCATTCGGATAAGGTCGTGTGGAGGCTGGACCCATCGTTTGTTCCCAAGGTGAACTCCTGGGTCCAGGAGGTCATATTGCCTAACTTCTGTCCTCTGCCTTCCCATGCCTTGGGGAGAGCTTGGCATACCTTGGATGTTCAACGGGCCCTCAAGATATATATCAAACGAACTGCGCCCACCAAGAAGTCAGAGGTTCTCTTTGTCTCTTTCCAATCGACGTCACTGCATACTAAGGTGTCCCATTCCACTATTGGTCACTGTATCGCCCGGGCATATGAAATTCAGTTCCTTCCATTCCCAAGTGCATTCCCGTGCATTCAACACGTGGAGCAGCTACCACCGCTGCATGGGCCACACAAGCATCCCTCGAGGAGATTTGCAGGGGAGACCACCTGGACTACTCCTTTGCCTTTTATTAAGCATTACAAATTGGACGTCTATGCTTCTGCGGAGGCGTCCTTCAGGAGGAGGGTCCTTCAACAAGTTCATTTGGCCACAGGGGCTCCAGTCTCCACGGCATCCTGTCCTTAGGAGGACAGCCAAACTTGGGTATGTCCCACTTCTGGACCATTCCACAGTCCATTGGGAGAAAGGGCGTTGGTCCTACCGTGAACACCTCTTCTCCAATACTGTGGAATGGTCCAGCCTCGCCTGGTTTTGTGGGCCTGGAGTCGCTCCTTATTAACCTCTGGCTGAGTTTTTCAGGTGTCTTCGCCAAGAACTGGACCCAACGGACACAAGTGGGGACATGGCCAGAAAAATTATGACTCAGTCTCTGGGCAGATTCCACTGTTCAACCCACTTCTGGACCATTCCGCAGATAGGAGAAGAGACGTTCATGGTAAAACAAACATCCTTTCCCCCTTTTGCTGGATTATGGCCTAGAATAATAAAATTGTGGCCCCAAAGACACATACTCCTCACCTCTGATTTAAAGGGAATTGATAGCTCTGAATGATATTGTCACTTGGATGAATGCCAGAACATTTCCCAGTTACAGATTAAAGTGGCAACTGGTAATTTTGGTAGAATTACCAATAGAACAGCATACAAGGTAATTGGCTTCATATACATTTATGGGTCAATGGTGAGGCAAAGGTACTTACCTTTTATCTGATCTAGGATATGCTGGGTTATATACAGAAGGGGTCTTGTAGTAATAAATGAAATTTACAAGAGAATATGTACTGATCTGATCTCTTTGGAAATTCCAGTCTCCAAATATTTTTGAACATGGTAAAAACCTAATAACAATCGTAACAATAGGATATTGATCAAAAACCATAAAATGTACAAGTATATACAATTTATAAATGTAAAATACGTGGTCCCTTCTAATGGAGAGCATTGTTGTGAAGGACTTGACCATTTGGATGTACTATAAATAAAGTAAATTTTAACTATTTTTCAATTGAATTTGAAAGCAATAACAGTATACATGAAAGTAAAGAAATTATTCTTTGAACTCTTTTATTTGGAAATGAAGCACTTTAACATTAAAAAGTGATGGAACATGATTTATATGAACACAAATAGATATAAGTGTATACATTAATCCATGGTTCAGTATTTGTTGAATGGAAGCTTAAGAGATCACTTTGAATAGCTCTTTCAGATTTTTATAAAGATGTCATGGCAATTGCAGGGTGAGAATACATTCATCTGTCTAGGTCTAATTCCCCCCCCCCCCCTGCTTTTTTTCATGTTCAATGAAACTTTTTTGTATTGGGTTTTCTTTCATGCACCTGGATGGGGTTAAGTTCAGGTTGAAGACTCTGAGAACTGTAGGGTTTCAGGTTTTATGTTAATGGGAATTATATAATCTGTTTGCCTTTGAAAACCTGAAGGGCGTTCAGAGGGTACATGAACAATTTGAGTTAGTGTATGAGTATTTTTAAATGACACAAAATTAATAAAGTAATTTTGTTCTTGATTCAGGCAACCATTTACTGAACTGGAAAAACAATTTAATATAGGAAATAAAAATGAACAGACTTTTAAATAATCTATGTGAACTTCTGCATTAAATTACAGCAGAGTGAAAATGTCTGTGTCATCATTATTTAAATTTTCAACTAATTAAAGAGTTATGCACTAACTTATGCTCCTTAATTTCTTTTTGTGCTGGAATCAGTAGTTGTGAATCTAAAAAGAATTATTGTGTGATTTTAATAAAATAGGCCCACTTCTGTGCAGTTATTTTGTGTTAAGTCTTGCTCTGCTGATTCTTGGTGTCATAACCAAAGCCATTTAATTCATTGTGCTAAAACACATGAAACACAATTGCAGCATAAAATTATAGTTTAAAATGTTTAGATGTCTCTTCTATTCATATTGCATTTCCTGCATACTATATATACTTTTGCTGTTACATTCAGTTTATACCTGATCCAAATATTATTTTAGATAGATATGGACAAATGGGTCTGTTTCCGTTTCATTTTGTTTACTGTTTTTCAACCTTTTAATTTTTTAGTGGAATTTTTTGAAATATATATATATATATTTTAAAAAGTACTAAAGTTCATTTACACAATAGGAAAACCCCCAACTGACACAGAATTGTTCTCAAGTGTTTTTAAGTAGAATATAAGTTCATCCAGTTTGTGCAATGGCTATATTTTTAAAATATAAAAATGTGCACAGAATGTGTTTCTCTGTATATACTCCCAATATATGCGGTTTTGCTTACAGTTTGCAAGCAGCTGGAAAACAATATTTTATTTTCACTAATACAAAATTTTTTGCCTGCCTATCTCCCTAATAAACACTTTATTGCATATATAAGTGTAAAATTGAATAAACTGACTTTTTAAAAAATAGGCATATTTTAAGGTACATATTTTATTTCACACAATTTTCATGTATACCTGTGATTCTGTGGTTCTGATTCCAAAAAAAGAAAACTATTGAAACCTTCAAATGTCCGCATACCAGATTTCTTAGAGTACTTACTATTTAATAACAGCAGTGTCATTTACTTGTCATTTTAGTGTGTAACAATCACATTTCTCATGACACTAGCTTTTTATTTTGAAACAAAAACATAAGATAAAGAATGCTATCATGTAAGATGTAAAAATGGGCTTGCTTAAAATTATAAATTATAAAATTATAAATTAAAATAATAAATCTTCATTGGCTAAAACATAGACATTGAAAACATTAGCACAAAACTTGGAAAAGAAACTCAAATGTGGTAGGAGCATTTGTAAAAGAATGTAGCAGAGATGGTCCCACTACTTACTTTTTTATTTTACCAATCAAACTATTTTCAATGAGTGCTAATTATAGTAAGTCAATTTTTTTGTTTATTGAACATTAACCCCAGTTAGTATTGAATCTTTTCTTCTCTCTCTTTTTCTATCCTCTCTCTCTTTTCTCTTTCATAAACTCTTGAAAGTGTCCTATAGAAGGGAGGCCTCTCTTTCCATAAACTCCAGGCTTTCCTGTTACATGGTTATAAATCTTTCAGAAGGAGACAGTATACAATTGATTACAAAAAGTAGGACTAACTGGCTTGTGACCATTGCATTTATCAGCAAGACTGAAAAATGTGTGGCAAGTGGGAACCTTCTGTTCACCCTATTATTAATGGGTTGCAAAGCAAGTCTCCTTATTCGCCTTTTGCTTCAGGGGCTTTCTCTCCATCCATGCTGTTTTGCTTGGAGAATACCTCATCAATCACCAATCTGCTTTAGGGACTTTTGCATCAATCACTGATCTACTATAGGGTACTCCTCAGCACCAGGGCTCAGTGATGGGCAGTTCCTAATTACCAGTACTTCCTATCTCCATGTGTTTTTGAGTTGGGTGGTAGTAATTTTACATTTCCTTTCTCCAGAATCTTCAACACAACTTTCTCCATTCTTGTGCCATATTGTATTCTAAACTTTAACCTTCCCGCTGGCTAGGGATTATGGGAATAGTTTTCCTTTTTTTTTTTTGGTGAATTTTATTAAAAATAAATCCACAAAGATTTTATCTTTACCAAAGCTACCAAAACAGAGAAGAATAAAATGAAAAAGAAAGAGATTATAAAAGGGTGAAGAAAACAATGATTTCCAATCTTCTTTGCAGCGGTTACAAACATAGCAATTACCGTATCTACCTTCCCATATAGCCTATCAAGGTTCTCTTCTTCCCTCTAGCGCAGCGGTCACCAGTTGGTAGTCCGTGGACCACTGATGGTCCATGAGAAAATTTTGGTGGTCCATAGAAAAATTATTTGCATTTTTAATATTGCACTAAATCAGGGGTCTTCAAACTACAGCCCCTGGGATGGATACGTGCAATGAACATTTGTGTTGCTGCAGAGTCTCCCCCTTTGGGGTCTTTTTGTGCAGGTTTGAGGGGGGCAGAAATTCTGACTTGGGGTCTGCTTCAGCTTCCTAGTGCGGGGCTTTGGGTGAAGGCTGGAGGGAAGCATCACTGATGGCAAAGAGCCGGAGGGCCTTCTTCCAGTGGGACTGCATCATGGCTTGGAACTGGCTGACCATCTCAGGCCACTGAGCCTTCAGGCGTCAGTACCTGGCCTTGCACTTCCGCAATCTACGAATTGGAGCCAATTCCCAAAATGGTGAGTGTTTTTGGGATGACACCATATTGCCTCCATATCGGAAAGCATGCAGTGGACCAGCCAGTTCTCTTTCCTGAAAGCAATAATCAGAATAAGTAAATGGACAAAGGTGGGATGGGAGTGTGTGGGATCCAGCAGGTCAGGAAGCAGAGCATGGGTACCTCGGGGAGTGAGAAAATCCCTGGCAGGCCTAGGGCAGGTCATATGTGAGGTTGGGAGTGCTGCAATGCATATCTTGGCCTGTAGTGCACCTCCCAGGTCCCTGAGGTACCCCATGCTGTATTAATGACACATTGTCTCTTATGACCCTAAAGGGGAAAGCAGGGATTGTAGTAGTTAAGCAAGGTAATCACATGGGTATCTTGCTTAACCACTGCCATGACTTAAGACCATAACCCTGAGCTCAATTGTGGTCATTGTAAGTGGAAGACAACCTGTAACATTTTGAGAACATATCACTAAAAATGGTTAAACAAGACTTGATGATGAACTATGAGAGAGATGCAGTGATGTCTCTTAGTAACATAGTACAATATCTGATATTCTTATACTCATATTTAGGCTGATAAGGTGGGGGAGGGAGCTGTTACTGCAAGATGACAAATGATTTATACCTGCTTTCTTTTAAACCAACCGAAAATCATCATCGACTTAAATAGTAATAATAAATTAAATATTAAATATCTGTATGTCTTGTTAAGTATTATAGTTAATACATAATTTGCAAATACATCATTTTGTTTTAGGATAGTTTTTATTTCAGGATATTTTAAGCATATATATTAACTTGGTATATATATTTCACCATGCCAAACTGGTCATCTTCCATATGTGTACATTTTAGTTCCCAGAATTCTTAACAATAACTACTACTTTATAAAAATATTTTTAATATCGGTGTGTTTGAGATATTTATTGTTTTATACATTTTTTGCTGTACACTACCTAGAAACATTTCTTGTGAGATGGGCAGTCATATAAACAAGA
Source organism: Ptyas mucosa (assembly GCA_012654045.1). Taxonomy (NCBI): domain Eukaryota; kingdom Metazoa; phylum Chordata; class Lepidosauria; order Squamata; family Colubridae; genus Ptyas; species Ptyas mucosa. The sequence goes on from WNWU01013213.1 coordinate 103,210, forward strand.
TGAATAGACAGACAACATTCACATTGTAACATACTGTACTGTGTGTTTTATGTAAACCATTGTAAATCAAATTTTGTGACTTAATATGTTATGTAAGTTCAGCTGATTAAGTTTTATTAGCAGACACTGGTTAAACAAAGTACAGTTTCATATAAGGTGTATATCCATTTCCAGCTATTGATTATTTCTTTTTTGAAAAAATTATGGGATAATATTACATATGGTCTTGGGGCCCCCCCTTGTCATTTCTGAAAATGTTATTGTTACCTCTAGATTTGTGATTATGAGCTATTTTGAAAATATTTGTTACTTCAATTTGGTCTTGCTTTTCTCACCCCTTCTCTGTTATGATTATTTATTGTTAACTGTCATATATTGCTTGAATAGTCAGTTTTACACAAACCAATACCCACAATGTCATATTTCTTCTAACAAGTTCAAAATAGTTTGAATCATGACTTCCGGTTGACGTTGCGGTGGGATCGGACACACGAGACAGGTCTCCACGCGGGACGGGTCTCCCCATTGGTGGGCTCAGAAAGGAGCAAAAACCACCCAGTAGGGATGGTGAAGTAAAGAGGGGCAACCTGTGAGGTTCAGAGAGTCTCAACTCTCCTGTCTGACCTGGGGTTCTTTTTCTCTCTCAGCCATGGTGAGGAGAAGAGGTGGCCTAAAGATGGGTGCCACGAAGCTGGGGCAGCCGAGGAACAACTAACACTAGTGCTGGAGTGAAATAGGTGAACAGTGACTGGAACTGGGAGAGAATTCCTTTTCAGTTAAAACCTAGCCCTAAGGAATAATTTACAACTATTTGCTCGGAATTATTTGTTAAAGTGGTGATTAAACATTTTGAGAAAAAGACTAGACTGGGAGGAAAAGATGCAAAGAGAGAAAAATAATAATTATTTAAAAACAGAAAACTGGACTCTTAAACTGGAAAGATGTGGTAATGGGAAGGCATTTTAAAATGCTGGAATTATTTACTTTAAAAATGTACCTTGCTTCTATAATTGAACTACAACTGTAACGAGTGAAGGACTAAAATCAGATTGACAAGTGGCAACACTGAAATTTAAGTTGAGGGTGCCACCTGCTGACAAAAGGAAAATATACAAGTCTTGGAATAGTTATATGAAGGATTGTGAAAATATTTACTGGGTTATATCTAACTACCCCATGACTAGTGGAGCCTCAAATAAGAGAACAAGGAAGTTATTTAATTAAAGTGACCCCCTGTATGCTAGAAGATTGAACTTGTAAAGGGGACATAAAGAGACATTTGATAACTTCTGGGACTATTCAAGTGGAACTGATTGATTACCTATGGGATACAAAGAACTGTGTACCTCTTGAATGGCAACTTTAGGTCTGAATAAATGGTTCTTGGATTACTGGACAAAAGTTGGATTTTTAAAAACAAAATAAGATGCTTCATAAGGAATAAATAAGTGGAACTTTGAAGGAGATGACGTTGCTTTTTCAAAATACAAAGGACATCATGGAGAAAGGATTTAAGGAGACAATAGAAAAAATGGAAAATACTACACGACGGATGATGAGTAAAGACCAAGATGCTCAGGAAAGGGAGGAGCTAACTGAAGAAATGGAAGAAAAGATTGAACTGAAGAACCAGCGAACAAAAGAAGAAGACGAGGAGATAATAATGAAATAACAGTGATTGATGAATTAAACCAGGGTGAAAATATTAAAAGAGAATTGGAGTTACAGGAAGATATTTTTGAAAGGGAAATAGGGGCTTGAGCAGAAGTTTTGGAAACCAGGCTGTGGAAGAGTAGAAATGGGAGAAATACTTAGATTGAATAACCAAGAAGTATATGCAAACAGAGATAAAGATCCAAGAAAGGAATATGGGAGGCAAGTCAAAAAAAGCATAACTAAAGTACTGAAGCGGGCAAGAGACGATGGATAGAAAGGAAATGATTTTTCTTTTTTGTTGTTGTTCTGATTTACTTTTCTTTTTCTCTCTCTTTTCCTTGCTTTTTAGATTGGTGGCATGATTAGAGGATTAGGATAGAAAGAAAAAATCTTTTAATAAAAGGGTGACATGATTAAAAATTAGAATAAGAGATGTATAAACACTTTTACATAATAAAATAAAAGCAATAATAAGAGAAAACATGGAATAATTAAATAATGATACTATAATTTAATATAAATGTGTATTATTATTATTAGAAATATATGTTGGTTGAATGAAATAACTTTGATTAATTCTACTAGTTTTATCTGTATTAAAATGTATGACACCTAGGTTGCCGCATTGTTCATGCATTGATACACATATGTAAAACAAAATAAAAAACTTGAAACAAAAAAATATTTTGAATCATGTATCAACTAAAATGTGTAGATTCAAATATATACATCTACTTTTTTGCTCTTCTAGCCTGTTTTTTTTTTGACTGCTCTCTTCAGTTAACTGTCAGAGTCAGACAGTAACTGTACAAGCCAGAGTCACATTGTGAGGTTGCTGACAACGCCCTGAATATGTTCAAGAAAGGGACAGAGTTGAAGCCAGTGATAACATATTTGGATTAGTCTGACTTCTGAAATTAATATTGAAATTTGCTGTTAAGTAGGTGTTATTCTATTTAAAAATTACCTTGCCTTGTATTAGATAGCTTGTATCCCCTAGCAGTATGGATTTTCTAATTTCCTCTGGGTATTTACAATATGTTTATTCAGTTATGCAAACATGATAAAGGAACAAAAAGACCCATAAACTCTACGAGGAAGGGGGAGAACAGATGACATTAAGCATCCTGAAGTCAGTATTTATGTATTCCCCCGAGGACAGGTCAACAAAGCACATTGTGCCAATTTTTCTTTAAAAAACCAAATTCTGACACTTCAGTGAGGGCTTAAGAAGAGGCCTTGTCATCTCAAATGGTATAGGAAAATGTTCTTGCTTTAGGGTGAAATAAACTCAGAGATTCAATTTAGAACTATAGAGATGGAAGTTAATAAATTCTGTTCTTCTTCCCTTGATATTTTTGATGGTTTTTTTCCAACAATACACATTTTTCAATGCAGAGGAAAAGTGCATTGTTGGGATTTGTAAGGACAGAAGTTTACTTTCCCCGCCCCCCCCCCCCCCCCCGGGAATGTATTTGGATTCTTTTAATAGCTCACACATATCCTTTTGCCCTTTTCAAAGGAAAAAAAGAATAAATTCAGCTAGGTTTTAAGACAGTCCAATATTTGACCTGTTAAATTTCTGATTTCACATAAATCTTTTTTTGCTCATTGTTAAATATAAATCAGTTTGCCACAGATTAGTTCAAATACAATGCTAAACTTGTAATTGAGAACCAATGATGCATGAATCACCAAAGAGTCTCAGAATAGGTGGGACAACTGTAAACTATATATAAAACAACCACATGCTCATAAAAACAAATTAATTTCCTGTTATGATGATGTATTTTTCTGATTTTCACATAGAGGAACTTACGTTCTTTGATAGAATAACTGATCCTATTAGCTTCAATCTTATGTTTCCACCTTCTCCTATACCCCAGCATGCTGACTGGGGAATTTCTGGAGTTGAAGTCCATACTTCCTCAAGTTGCCAAGTTGAAAAACACTATGATAGACAAAGTAAGAACACTGGAATTTTATAGTTTTGGTTATAACCTAACCTAACCGTTTTCTTACAAATGCTGGATAATGCACAGGAAGTGAAACCATCAACTCAATTTGTTAATTTACTTCTTTTTTAAATAATGAGTTGTCATCTCATCCCAGTTTACAGTTTTTAGAGGGTGTAGTAAAAAGATACTTACTGAGATCAATGTTATTTTCAAAGAAATTGAGTGATTTAGAAGCAAACTGTATGGAAATATTTTAGATCGTGACAGGATATTTTCATGTTAAACTATGTAAGTTAATAATAAGTCCAGAATTATTTCCTTTTATAATGGTTAATGACATTTAGGGATCCATTATTGATTCCAACATCCTTTTTTTGTACCATATAATCCTTTTCTATATGATAATCCAATGTGGCATTTTTTCTCTAACTCAACAGAACATTGGAAAGAAATTACATACTCTGAGTAACAACATTTTCAGAGGTTTTCATCTATTCTGAAAATAAGATGCACACTCGTCTTAATTTCAATGCATTCTGTTTTTACAGCAGCTTGTAATTGTTTTTAAATCATTTCTGAAGATCATTCAAATGATAATTTGCCTAGTTATATATACATTTTCCTACTCTTTGTATTTAAATACATTGTAAAATATTTTCATTTTACAAATTATTTTTGAAATACTATATATAGTTGTAAATACTTTTTTTTATACATATGCATTAATTTGCACTTTAAAAATTATAAACAATATTCTAGTATTCGGGGGGGGATGACAACTACATATAGTACAATTTTTCTGTTTCTTTGCTTGTAGATTTAGACATTATAAACTAATGAAGTTTGCATTAAAATGCAAACCAAGCAAGAACTTTTTCATCCCTAGTAAAAATTGCACATGTTCTGTTTGATCAAAGGTAAGCCTCGAGGAATTTTGCCATTCCTCCCTCTCTGCATAAGTCCTGAATCTAGGTTTTTGAAGAACTAATAAATTAAGTTTATTCTCTGAGGTCGTTAATTACTTTTTGACATTGAATTATTATTTATATATTAATTTATTTTTACATTTATTGGAAAACAAGTATTGGAGGTGTATAAATGTATAGTTGTATTGAAACTACATTCCCATCCGTTTTTCTTTCATAATCTAAATTATGTGCAGGAATAGAAAAGATGTATTTGACATCACTATTACTGTTTTTGACTGTATTTTAGTTCATGAACTGAACTAAAGATGGAATATGTAGGATAAAGCAGATGTTCTCCTTTTTTCATACTTGTTTTTCTTTTCCAAAAGTTTTTAAAATTATTTTACTGTATTTTGTGAAGGTTTGTTTTATATCTTTGGAATTTGGTAGCATATATATGCAGAATTCCTACTTGTGGTATATTTGTCAAAAATTGATATCCACTCAGTATTTTAACTGTTGCAGGGTTTGGGGGTATTTTGGGGGGGGGGGGGCATTTTACATTTGTTTCCTAAATAACAGTTGTTTATAATGACCTTTTTAAAAACAAATCTGTCCTTTGACGTCAGTAGGAAGTTGACAGTCACATTCTGAAAATATGGCCTCCTGTTTACTGTAGCAACATTTGGAAGAGATTAGAGTTAAGCATATTTTAAAAAGATTTGAAAAAGTCAAACTAATGTTCCAAATGCTTATTTTAAGAAAATGGACTCTACTTTTGTTAACATGTCTGATCTATTGGCGATCTTTGGGGTATAGCGTGATGTTTGTTTTGCAAGTGTTGCTACCAATTTTAAATGTTAATGTTAACATATTAGGAGTGGCAAATGAGAAATAATCTGAACTTGGAATGTAGAATTGATCCACACTTAGCTATCCTTATTTACAATAATAATTATGATGGTAACCCTGGAAAGCATCTATCAGAAATAGCAATAGCACTTAGATTTATATGCCACTTCACAGTGCATTCTCTAAACAGCTTACAGAGTCAGCATATTATCCCCTATAATCTGGGTTCTTGTTTTACCGACCTCAGAAGGATGGAAGCAGTGGTGGAATTCAAATTTTTTTTACTACTGGTTCTGTGGGCGTGGTTTGGTGGGCATGGCAGGGGAAGGATACTGCAAAATCTCCATTCCCACCCCACTCCAGGGGAAGGATACTGCTAGTATATATATATATACACACACACACACACACACACACACACACTATATATATATATATA
>WNWU01013213.1:109422-190496 GCA_012654045.1 Ptyas mucosa
TTGATAGGGAATTAATTAAAAGGAGAAATCTCCTGAATAATTTATAATTGCAGTTTGTGAAATAAGTTTTATTATATCCATTCAGTTTTCTATTTGTTATGCACAATCTCTTATAGGTCTTACCGTCTGAAGTATTATTTCTGTATTATTGTTTTAATTATTTTAAAATAATAATTATTTTATAGTAATTATACATTACTATGTGGAATATGGTTCCACATTTATATGTGGAATATAAATGAGGTAAATTAAAAAATTCCTTTTGCATGATGTAAATTGTTATGAAATTTCTTTTAAAGCTAAAAGACTTTATCTAGGTGGGAGCATCATAATATGTCTTGATATTAACAGAAAATTTAAAATAATATTTCATTGTGTCCTGTTATGTAAGCTTGAGAATTGTGAAGGCTATATTAATATGGTTCTATATTTTTTTTATGAAGACCATTCTCCAAGGTAATAACAAATAAAATGAATGATCAAATAGAACTCCTTTGAGGTCACTTCTGGGTTCTGTACAATGCCTTTATTAGGTATTTTGATGAGGGATTTGACAAATTCGCACTGTCCTAAAAATTCTTTAAGAGTGTAAGCTGAAAATGATTCCAATAAAGTGGTGACGATGAAGAATTATTTTAATAACCATTGTAGCCTACAGGTCATAGCCTCTTAACAAAAGAATAGTATGTCTTCTTGGTGTTGTATTTTTTCAAATCAAATCACTTTTTACAGTGGATATCAACATCAGGATAGTTTTACATACTCTGAAAGAAGACTTTCTATATATTCTAGGTCAGTGATGGCTAACCTTTTTGCCATCACGTGCCAGGAGAGGGAGGGCAGGGGAGGGTCGTGCGCGCACGTGCCCACACACATGTGCATGCAACCCCCCTTCCCCCCCGTCCTGGCACATGATGGCCTGGTAGGCCCGTTTTTTTTTTCTTACCTGGCTCCAGATCCTATTTATCTGGGAAGGGCGAAAACAGCCTTTCCCACTCCCTTGGAGGCCCTACAGAGGCTGAAAGTGGGACAGGAAGTGACATTTTTTGCTGTTCCCAGCCTCCAGAACCTCTCTAGGAGTCTCTAGGAGCCTCTCTAGGAGTCTTTGGAGGCCGGGGACAGCAAAAAACGTCACTTCCTGTCCCACCGGAAGTCAGGAAATGGGCCCTTTCAGCCTCCATAGGGCCTCCAAGGGAGTGTGAAAGGCTGTTTTTGCTTTTCCCAGATAAATAGACAGGAACTGGAGCCAGGTATGAAAGAAAAACGGGCCTTCCCCACCCACCCCAGTCCCTCCAGAGGCAGGAAACAGCCTGTTTCCCTACTTCTGGTGGGCCCAGAAGGCCCGAAAATCAGCTGGCCGGCGGGCGCATGCGCCCCAGAGCTGAGCTGGCGTGGCCACTAATATGGCTCCACGTGCCACCTGTGGCACGCGTGCCATAGGTTCGCCATCACGGTTCTAGGTCAACTGTTTCTAACTGTATCTTTGCAAAAACTAATTTCTGTTATCTCAAGCCAGAGGATAATGTGAATGTAATGTATCATATCAGCCAGGTGGGAAAGACTGTTTTAAGTCTTTGAATTATATAATGGCCTTCTTGAGTCGTATTTTTTCTACTTAGGTGAGGAAAGCACAAATATAAAAGACCACAAATTTACATAAGAAATTGAAGCTGACAAAAGGAAAAAGAACCACATGATGAGTTAGTCTTTGAGTTACAATCACTTGTTCAGTGGCTGTTCAAAGTTACGAGGGGTATTTATTATCCCTTCATGAAGCTGCAGCTATTGCATTGTGCTTCTAATATGTAAGAGCTTGGCAATCTGTTCACAATTAAGATGGTTACAGAAGTTCATCGTCACATGATCTAATTTGTAACCTTTCTTGCTGGCTTCCTACAAGCAAAGTCAACCCTCCTAGCGCCTTTTGCCTATGCACTCATCTGCTTGTGCTTTGTTTGCTTGCCTGTTGCGCCCAGTCACTTGTAGCTCTCACCAACAACCTGCTTGCCTGGCACTCTGCCTCTTCCCACTTGGTGGTCAAATAAGATCCTCACCTAACCTCATGACAATGAAAATTCCTGTCCAATTGCTGTTGTAACCTGAGGACTACCTATATACCTCAGAGTGCAGATGAACACTATGGGATTTACCTTGCTCAGTGTTACCTTTATGTATTTCATTTGATGAAAAAAATGTTGGATAGAGAATATATTATACTTCTTTTTTTAAGGCTGTATTAATAGATAAGTATTTAAGAATTTCCAAGATTAAGGTATAATGCTATACATGCCAGAAAAGTGAATTGGAGTTTTACATTGAGATCATGTGCTTTATGTAGTCTGCAATGCAGTCTTCTATACAAGGAATGCTAATCAGCTTTCAGCTAAGGATTTAAATCAGAATGAAAACCAGCTGTTCTGACCTAGTTTGCAATTCTTACCAAAGAAGTTACTACTATAATTAGAGATGTGTTCCCCACCTATTTTTCTTAGGATTATTCCTAGCTTTCTTAAAACAAACCTCTGGGATTTCTTACGTTTTGCAGTGAAATTGCCAACATGTCTTTAGATTCTATTTTTTACTTCAAAATTAACTATGCCAGTTTCAGCGGGGTGCAAATTGACATCCAGTGTTGTTGCAACTTTCTTTAATAAGATGATGAGTGAATTCAGGTGAGACTTACTACCATTTAGTTATTTAAAACATTTCTAGGCTGTCTTAAAATGTCCCAAGCTGACAGTGTTGGGATCTGAAGAACCCAGGTTGCATTCAAGAGAGGGGCTATTACAAAATGCCTATTTTATAATGCATTAGATGTGAAATTTTGCATGGCCTTCGGATCTATTATATTTTCTCTTTCAAATGTACCTGGAGCCAGTGGTGGGTTCCAAATTTTTTAACAAGCAGTTCTCTTCTGGGTGGGCGTGGCTGGGGGAATCATGTGACTGAGTGGGCATAGCCAATTCTATGTCACTTGTGTGGGTGGTACCTATATGGAAGAGGCATGGTTGGGGAGGGCATGTGTGTGTGTGAGAGAGAGAGAGAGAGGGAGAGAGAGGGAAACTGCGTACAGCTAGATTAGGAAAGCTGGCAGCAAGAGGAAAAGAAGCTGGATAAGCTGTTTGTGGGGAGTTTTGGGGGTGTTTTTTGGGCCGTTTTCAGGCCGACTTTGGACAGAAAAATGGCCGGAAAACAGCCTGAAAACAGCCCAAAAGGTGCCTGTTTTGTGGGCATTTTGGGGCCATTTTCAGGCTGGTTTTTGTGCCATTTTTCACCTGAAAAATGGCTAAAAATGGGCTGTTCTTTGGGCTATTTTCAGGCCGATTTTTCGGGCTGTTTTCAGATCAATTTTGAGGCCAATTCTGGCTGGAAAAACAGCATGAAAACTGCCCCAAAATGAGCAGGGCGGGGGCCAGACAGTGGTCCGATTTGCCGGTTCTCCGAACCGTGCAAAATCGGAACTACCGGTTCAGACGAACTGGTCTGAACCAGCAGCATCCCATCTCTGCCTGGAGCTGCTTCTACATTTCCTTATTAGAAAACATCTTATTTATCCATTCAGTTTCTTAAAAAAACCACAACAAGAACGGGTAAGGTATGCCATTCTCGAACTATATTTTGCTCTTCATTTGGACGTGCTACATCATATATACGGTAGTTTGAGTTTTGTGGATGTCTAGATACTAAATGCCAGATTGTTATAACAGAAACTGGATTTCTGTTATAGATCATCCAATAGATAAATACTATGCCAGCAAGGTTTTTGATTGTATCTAGATTTAATCACTATCAACTTGATTTCAGTTGGTTTATTCTAAGGACAAACTTTCTGGATCCAACTGAATGGATTAGTAGGGTATTAGTTCTTTCCTATTTAAACGTTTTTCTAGTGGTTGTGATTGAAGAAGAAGGTTACACTAAATAAGGATTCTAACTGAGTCCCTGACTGATCATGATCTGCTTTTGAAAACAGTTTTTGAATTTTAGGATTATGGGTTATGGGGAATGTGTCAACAGAGCCCTGGAGTTGTAGGAAAAGTTTATGTTCCTAAATTGGCCTCTTATTTCTTTGTTCAAGTTTGAAGGGAGACACTGAGTATCTTTTATAACTTTTAGTATCCCAGCAAGATTGTTTAGTCTTGCTGTTCAAGAAATCAATTAAATTGCAATTGCAATTAATTTTTTTATTACAGAATTTGCTTTTCAGTTTATAGTATGCTATTCTTCAGTTCACAGTTAATAGCATATTTTTAGCTGCTATAGTTGATGCGTTTCATTACCAACTGGTTTTTTAAAAAAAAATTCTTTCAGTAGAATCTGCTTTTTATTTTTTCATTGTTTAAGGAATCTTTTCAAGAGCCAAATTAGTTGTCAAACCAAACCTAGCAAAAGGGTGCTAAGATGGACTATGAGTCATAGTAACATTTCTAGACCAATAAGTAACACGTTCTTATTTTATAGGGATTCCTGAGAAATATTTGCCCATATCTTAGTCTGCATAGTTTAATAGAATTTTAATAGAAAGTCAGTTTGGTCTAGTGGCTAAGGCACCAGGCTTGAAAGTGGGGCCAAGTGAATTCATATCCCGCCTTAGCCATGAAAATCAGCTAGGTGTCTTCGAGCCAATCATTCCCCCTCAGTCCAACTCACCTCATGCGGTTGTTGTGGTGAAAAAAGGAAGAGGAAGGTGTATTACATAGTTTCACTTCCTTGAATTATTATCATGAATTATCCTTAAAAAAAATAAGGCTGGGAAATAAACAAACAAACAAATAAAGGCAGTTTTTGCAATGAGCCTTTTCTAAATGTTCTCATTTTCATTGGAATAAAAGCTATATTAAGATACAAGATCAATAATAATAAAAAGGTCATAACATTGCCTATTAATCCATTAACAAGAGGAATGAATAAGATAATTCAGTTCATCTATGAGTTGAATGAGTTATTGCCAGTATTTTTAATTTTGTTTTTAAAGAAGAGGGTCCTTTGATACAACACATTATTGATTTTTCCTGTTAATGTGATGTCTTAAAAACAATTTCTCTTTAATAGAGCTTCTTAATTACTAATTACTCTTAATTACAAATTTTGAACTACATTAAATGGCTTCCAGAAAAGCCCCCCCAAAATAAAAATTAATTTGGTTTTAAATATATAAAATCATGGCTATTTAAAACTAAGGAATATTCAGCATAGTATGTACTTAAGGCTTTTCAGACAAAGAATAGTATTAAACTTCAGAAATGTTCTGGAAGTTTTTAGTTTTTAAATTGCATCATTTTCTTGAGAGACAAATCGATTAACTTTGTATGCATTTTTGTGTGCATTTGTGTGCATGTTATTTTTTTAAACATTTAAAGCTAGTTCCGTCTATCTTTTAATACAATGAAAAGTGGGAATGGTAATATCAGTATATGCTAGTTATTTATCATTGTGTTAAAACCCAATGTATAGGTAAAATTCATAAATGTATATTCAAAACATGCATATTCTAGTCACTGTTTTCCTCTTTGTCGTACCCCATTTTATGTGTTGTTTTCACTGGATCATATCCACTTTTTAAATATTATTTAAATAAATAAATAAATATTTATTTATTTAGTTGTTGACTTGCCCAGCTGCCTGGACAAGTTTTCTGGAATTTTTTTTTTAGAAGTGGCTTGCCTTTGCCTTCTTCTTAGGGTTGAATAACAATGACTGGCCCAGTGTTTGTGTATGTGTCCATCGATGTGCTATATTTTCTATAGTTTGATAATGTTATATGTTGGTAAATATAATCATCATGAAACAGACAATGGCTTCTACATCTTCCAAATTCAGCAAGTAATTTAGGAGGCTCTAGGATTTTTTTTCCACGTATGACCTTTGCTGATAAATGAATTTCATTATTTTAACAACCATGTAATGTATACATCATTCCAAAGTACTTTATAGAATGACGAATGGAAGTAAGGTTAAGTGGGTAGTCTGGTTGATAGGACTATGAGCCACAATGGATATTCAATTGTGATATTCCCATTTAGTGAAAGACAGAATCATCTATTCTCAGTATTAAAAGCATTTAGGATTCGTAGGAGTAACACTGGAGAAAGGAAAATATTTATGAACTGAGAACTACAATCTATTTCTATTCTGTTTGAATTCTTCTTATTCACAAGGGAAGGCATATGAAATACAAACTCAATTGCATAGACACATCTAGCCTGCAAGCATTAATTTTGATGAATAAAATTGATTAAACAGTGATGGTATATGATTGGTCCCATTTTGATCATCGAAATCTGTGAGAGAAATGGATGATTAAGATATAGAATAAGCAAACAAACAAAGCATACTAATTATGAATATGAATGTTAACATCTTTTTGAATGTCAGGTTCTGATTGAGAGAAGAAAAATAGCTGTTATACTACCCGTGTTTCCCCAAAAATAAGATCCTGTCTTATATTTTTTTGAACTCTGAAATAAGCGCTTGGCCTTATTGCCATGTACTCAAAAGCCCGATTGAGCTTCTTATCAGGGGATGTCTTATTTTGGGGGAAACAGGGTAATATTTTGAGGATTACCTCCTAGGGGGTATGAGGGCTCAATTCTATGTGTAAACTAACTTTGATATAAACGTTGATAGCAGCTTTGTAGCTTTGTATCATAACTTTAATGAAAACCAGGCTCAAGGTTGACTCAGCCTTCCATCCTTTCTAAGGTGGGTAAAATGAGGACCCGGTTGTGGGGGCAATAAGCTGACTTTGTATAAAATATACAAAAGTATGAAGGCTATTGCTTAACACATTGTAAGCCACCCTGAGTCTCCGGAGAAGGGCGGCATATAAATATAAAGAAAAGAAAAGAAAAAAGAAAAGAAAAGATGATGATTTTTTTAGCTGAAGTCCAGATGCTATTGAGCCACAATACATCTACTGCAATCCTAATTGGTGTTGTTGAAAGTCGTAATTAACAAAATATAAAAGACAACAAGTTCTCTAGCTCTTTCTTAAGTGTAGGCTAAGCTTCTAAGTCATTTGGAGATACATTTTGAAATGTTGCCTGAGGCATTTAGTATTTATAAAGTCCTTGCTGTATGCACGTAGTTAGATCTACTGCTGAAAAGATGCCACTAGACACAGTTTAACGATCAACCAATATTTGTGAAATTAGGTATGCTCCAAATCTATATTTAGAGAACTATATAATTGGTCCTGTTTTCAGATATGTTGAGCAGTTTTTATTGATTTCAAATGGATGTAAACTTCTTAAAGTTTGACATTTTGTCTTTAAGTGACAGCAAGTCACTGGAAAAAAGATTAAAAATAAAGACTTCCTGACTATTAAGGAAACATCATGCTCATTTGACCTTTGCCAAGGGGAAAAAGCAGAAAGGCACAACTAATGTAATAACAATAGTAATGCTAATTTTAACATGAAGCTACCAGGCAATTTGATTTTAGAATTTTATGGATTTGTTTAAAAGACAAAATTAATAATTACCTCAACTAATTTATACATGCTTTTGTGAGGTTTAAAATCAATTTGTTAAATTATTTTTCCATTCAGTGATATGCTATATAATATTTCTACGTATTTCTGTATCAGCCTTAGACTAGTAAATTTTGACAGCGCAAAATTTACAAGATATGTAATGATATCTAAAGAACTAGTTAATTTCAGACATATTTCCTGCTCAGCTATTTTCTCTTTAAGATGTCCCAATCCTTCTCCAAAGTGTTTATACTCTTTATATTAAAAGAGTATTGAGGTTTTTGCTGGTCTTTCTGTCTCAGCCTTGCTCAGCTCTGCTAAGTAGATTAGAATAGGTGCTTGTATTGTAGAGGCATTTGCAATATACATTGAATACTGTAAATAGTAAGAAAATATGAACCACTAAATTAGGTAGTGTTTGGAAAATGCACCTAAGGCTAGAATTGGTGAATCTTTGTGAATCCTATTGGTTACTGCATATAGTGGATTTTTCTTTCTACTTGTATAGATGAAGTCCACTCCTCTCCATTAGAGAGGGAGAAATACTTTGGTTGCCTTTGCTGTTGTGATGGCTGAACTTTGAGATATTGGAGGTACGTTCTGTTTCTCTAAAATATGACAAAACAACCTAGCTCTAAACTAGATATATTTCCATCCCACTTTGGACTTGCTTCTGATTTTTATGCTGTCTCATGCTCGTTCTTTATCATCTTCTATAGCTGCCTTTCAGTGAACACATTTATTTCTGTAATGGTAAAAACATCATTATTGTTATTATCATTATCCTCTAGCAACATTCTTATGCTTCCGTAATAACAAAATAGAAAATAGATTGTGCTTTCTTATCTAAGCAATGTACACTTTGTATGTAATATGATTTGATCACCTAAGTGCATATACTAATATTCGGTTTCACTTTATTAAACAGTATGACCTCTTGGAAGTTGAAATTGTAGATTAGTGTATACAGATGTGTGAATCTTCAATTTTCCAAATTCCTCAGCTGGCACAGCAAATGAAAATACTGACGAAAGCTGCTATGTGTATGCTGCATGCATAGAATGGAAATAAGACACTGTTGTTGATATAAGGATCTTGTTAGGTCAGACCAAGAGTATACACTTTTGTGTGCCACACAGTGACTAACTAGGCATATTCAGGAAGCTCACAAATATGTACAGATAACAATTATAGATGATCTTCTTCCATTTGCCATGACAGGTATTCTCCATGACAGATATTTCCTTTTGGTTTAATATTGTGGTTAGTTGCAGTCACCCAGATGTTCAAACTGGATTTGTCATCTTTATCCGCCTATCAAACCCTTTCCAAGGACCTGAGATAGTCAGATGTTGTTTGATGGTGTTATAGGTATTGTTTCAGGATGTAACCTCTTCCAAGTAAATCTGGGTTTTGGTGTTTTTTTTTTGCAATTGATCGGTGGTGATTTTTGTCAGTATTAATGGTATAGTGCTCCAGTGGTGTGGGGATTGTACCCAGGACACCTATTACTATTGGTACTATGTTTTCTTTCTTTTGCCATAGTTATTCTGCTTTTATTTGCAGGTCTTTGTAATTTTTCTAGTTCTTTCTTTTCTTTTTTGCTGTTTTCAGGAACTGCAATGTCTGGTCTAATGAAAAGAAGAACTAGAGGAGATATGATAGCAGGATTCCAATATTTAGGGGCTTCTATAAATATGAGGAGGTCAAACTATTTTTCAAAGCACCAAAAGGCAAGGCAAGAAACAATTGATAGCAATAGCACTTAGACTTATATACCGCTTCACAGTACTTTACAGCCTTCTCTAAGTGGTTTACAGAGTCAGCATATTGCCCCAATAATCTGGGTTCTCATTTTACCTACCTTGGAAGGATGGAAGACTGAGTCAACCTTGAGCCTGGTGAGATTCAATTTGCATCAAATGCATCGAGTGATCAGCAGAAGTAGCCTGCAGTACTGCACTCTAACCACTGCGCCACCGTGACTAGATGGAAACTAACCAAGGAGAGAAGCAACCTATAATAAGAACATTCCTAATGGTGAGGGCAATTTACCAATGGAATATTTTGCCGTCAGAAGTTGTGGGTGCTCCATCAGTGGAAGATTTCAAAAAGACAAACATTTATCTGAAATGGTATAGGGAAGTGATAGCTAACCTTTTTGCTATTGCGTGCCAGGAGTGGGGGGGGGGGAAGAGGGGTCGCACACACACACGTGCCCACACCCATAATTCTGTGCACCCTGCCCCCCTGCATGTTGGCAAACAGGCCATTTCCGGCCTCCGGAGGGCCTCTGGGGGGATGGGGAAGGCCGTTTCCGCCTTCCCCAAGCTCCTAGAAAGGCTCTGGAGCCTGTTGAGAGAGAAAAATGGGCCTTCCCCATCACCCCCCGAGGCCCTACAGAGGCAGGAAACAGCTGTTTCCCTACTTCCAATGGGCCCAGAAGGCCCGAAAATCAGCTGGCCGGCGCATGCACTCCGGAGCTGAGCTCTCATGCCCACCAATATGACTACGCATGCCACCTGTGACATGTGTGCCATAGGTTCGCCGTCAAGGGGTATATGGTCTCCTGCTTGAGCAGGGGATTGGACTAGAAGACTTCTAAGGTTCCTTTCAACTTTGTTATTTTATGTTCAATATCCAGAGTTATTCGGGAGTAGGGCGGGATATAAATCTAATTAAACTAAACTAAACAGAGTTGTTTTGTCTTTCTTAACAACAGTTGTTAAATCTGGGATGTTATGTGTCAAGTGCTTGTCTGTCTGAATTTTAAAATTCCTGAACCCTTCAGCCTGTCCATTTTTTTTAATATAGTCTATTATAATGTGTCATAATGTTTCTTGCAGGCAAATGATATTTGTTGTAGATTTTCCAATGCACCATTATTGTTATTTTGTTGTCATAGGCCAATTTGGTTTCTGGTATTCAGTAAACCTTTTGGTTACTAGTTTTAATTCATTTTCTTCACTATCATTCAAATATTCTTCCAATACTATGTCCACCTATGCTGTAATGTCAATTATATTTGATATTAAAATATTGGCATATTTTTATTATTATGGGTCATCATAAAGTCAGATGTTCAGACTGGATTTTGGTATTTTTATCCACCTATCGATTCCTTCTAAAGGATCTGAGTTAGACAGATGTGGATGTTTGATGGTATATGCACAAAATCATTGCTGCCAGTTTGTCAGCTGATGTTGACCTTCATATGCATCAAGTTCTTCCAAAAACCTAGGATGTCATAAGGTTTTGATATAGTATATGTGTGGATCCAAATAGTGTGACCTTTTATAATTGACAAATGGAAATTTTATTAATGTGCATATTTTCTAAGTGCTTTCCAAGATTTTTTTGGTATAGCACCCAGTGTGCCAATTGAGGCCACAATAATCACTGAGATCACCATAATGTAAAAAAAAACAAAAAAACTTTTTTATCTTAAGATTTTGATACTCCAATTCTTTGTCTTCCATTCTACTACCTCCTGGTATTGCCACATCATTTACCAACACTTCCTTGTTTTCAATTACAGTGTGATCTTCTTGCAGGAGCTGACTATATGAGCTACAGTTTCTTCTGCTTCTTTGCGTTGAAGAATACATGCAAAGGTTCTTTGCAATCATTTGATGATTTTTAAATTCTGGCCTTGATTGTTGTAATTCAGATAGCTTACTCTTGAGCAGCCAAAAGCCTGTGGTTACTTTTTAATATTCCAATTATAACATTGCCAGCTTTTATTTTTATTCACTTTCCTCTCAGTTTTTTATAGAAATTAACTCTGTAGTGCTTTTCCTTACCAGCATTCTATTTGTGTTTTTATTATACATGTTTCGTTTACTATTCATTCAGTAAGTTCCAATTTTTAACTTGCATCAATGCTTGTTCTTAATTTACTTAATCAGAATGCTTTTCTTCTTTGACAATTTGTTTGATTTAAAATAAACCCCTACTTCCATTTTTCAGGGCAGATATAGTTTTTCAAGATCACTACAGAGATATAAGTAATCGGTTTTCTTATTTTTCACTCCAAACTATCCAGTACAGTTTGCGTCTAGTTAATAATTCCAGCAACATTCATATCACATATGTTGATGGCTTTGATGTTATTTTTACCACTAATTTTTTCTTTAGCAATTTTCTCACTTTTAGGATGTATTCTGTACTAATCACATTTTAATTTGTCCATGCCCTAAAACTCTAAAAAGGCCCATTTTTCATAGGATTCATCCTAATGGCTTCTGATGGTTTGACCATCCAGCATTTCAGTTCCATTATTGTTCATTATTTTACTCCCTTTATTGCTACTAAGCCAAATTCTGTAGCCACTCTTGCCTAAATCCTGGGAGAAGAATCTAGTCTTTAAGATCCTCTGGAATAAAAATAGGGCTAGAAGATCTTGGATTTCAGGGGAAGGTTGACTTCCAGGATCCCAATAGATGGCACTGCTTAATAGAAGAAAGTATCCAAGATACTGTATACTAATCATTCAGGAATTGGTCCAGTCTCCTTCCTGACTAGTGCCTGTCACCACATTTGATAATAATTTAACCTACATTTTATCTTTGTTGGAAAACTTGATCTGGTTTTGCTGGTCTATATCAGAGGTTTTCCTGGTCTAGATCCTTGTACATTGTGTAAATGTCTGCTGAGTAGCAGCTCAGGATGGTATCCTTTTGCACTTTTATTTTAAATACTGCATGACAAGAATGACAGACGATGATGAGAGCTTTGAATTCAGCAAGATATAAAGTACCAAGTTTTACTCATTCCTTTTTTACATGCTGTTTGTACATATACAGCCCTCTTGTAAGTGCTGTTTGTATAGCTAAAATTGTAGAGGAAGGTTAGAGGCCTTACTGAAACCTCTGCATCTCTATAAAGCATTGGAATGGTTGATTCTCAATTGTATCTCAAAATTCATTGATGCAAAGAGATAAGGGAACAAGCAGTTTTAGACCAGGGAGGCCATGTTGTGGCCAAATCCTAAACCTTACTCAACATATTGGGATGGTTTCAAAAGAGACCTAATCACTGGAATTGCTGTCATCAATCCACTTGCAACATATGACACTGTTAACCATAAAACATTGCTATATATATTAAATAATATCATCAGAGACAATAAACTTATCAGGGTCATTAGCAGCTTCTTCCAGAACTGGAGATTTTATGTGATGCTGAATGGTAAGTAGAAAAATGGGCTGCCACAACAAAGTGTATTGTCTCCAACATTGTATAACAAATATACAAATAATCAACCAGACCCTGACAACACGTCTATTCATTTAGGCATATAATACAGCTGTGGCTGCACAAAAATCAACTTTGATGAAGTAGCTGGGAAACTTGAAGTATTAGGATGATATTGCACCATCAACTATTTAAAGCCCAACCCAAACAAGATCCAAGTGTGTCTTTTCTATCTCCAAAATTGAGACACAAGGGCAAAGTTGGATATTATGTGGCGAGAGAACTGACTACAGCATTGTCCAACACCCAAGTATCTTGGCATGACCCTCAAGGGGCTTTTCTTTTAAACAGCATTGCATGAACACTAAGGCTAGTCAGCTCAGGGAACAATATAGCAATAGCAATAGCATTTAAACTTACATACCGCTTCACAGTGCTTTACAGCGCTTTCTAAGCGGTTTACAGAGTCAGCATAATATCATCAATAAATTGATAAACTATACATGGTAAGCTCAATGATCTATGTTGTGCACTTCAGCTTTGGCCTTCAGCATCTCTGCAGCAGGGTATGTTGCTCCAGTGTGGGGTGCATCTACACATGAGAAATAAGTTGATATCATCTTCAATGAAGCAGTATGCTTAGTGACAGTATGTCTCAAATCTACACCAATTGAGAAAATATATTCTCTCACTGGGATTGCCTTGCCTAAGATTAGGATAGAAGGAGCAGCAGATGCCGAGAGAACTATGCAAGAGAATGATTCTTGATATGCTCTGAATGGACACATGCCCCAAGCCGCTAACTCTAATCTAGGTTTATGGCAAAAACATACTTGAGGGTACACAAGAACAAAATGGAATTAAAAGATGGAAGAAGGAGTCCTTAAAGCAAGGAATAACATTAAAGGAGGGTATGGTTAAAGAATCTGACCACCTTTATACTACTTGGAAGGCCCTGAATAGGTTGAAAGTTGAAGTGCCTAAACTCAATCAATATAATATGCTCAAGTGGAAGCTCTTTGAGGATATGTGAATGTGAAGAGACACAGAGCCCGGTTGATCGGCTGGTATGTCAACTACCAGAAACATGTACTCATAATGACTTACTTTTTGCCAATGACAAAGCCAAGAAGGAGCTTTATTCTGACAGTTTAAGGTTTGATCTAGATAGGGGAGAAGAAGTACGGATGGTACAGAGAATTGTCTGCTGTGTTCTTTGGTTTCTGAGAGTTGTGAATTATTATTAGAACCATCTGTTGCTTAATTTAGATAATACCATGAATCTAAGGCACTAAGTTTAGGTGAAAGATATTTATTTAAACATTGCTTTAGTTTAGCAATCCTTTCACCACTTTTACTCCGGTCACTAGAAACATGCAACCAGAGGTGATGTAAATCACCTGGAAAAAATGTGTAGCTTCCAGCCACACAAGAAGTCAAATGTGAGACAGTAAGTAGATATTGCCTTTCTTTTGGGAGAAAACTCCCAATTATTTCTCTTTTTTCTTTAGCAGAAAAAGTGTAAACATTTTGAATCTCTGCAGAGAAAAAAGGAGAATCTTGAAGACTTTCTATTAGTCCCAGTGAAAAGAAAGGATATCATTGCATTTCTGATTGAATTAATCATAAAAATGCTACAGGATCTTATTCTGAAAATGCTTAATTGGAGGTATGAATGGTGCTACCAGTGACGTTCAGCAACAAGGTAATAGGATGTTCCATTACCTCATGTGATTTTTAGGTCAGTGGTTGCCCAAGGCTCTCATTTTAGACACTCAAGAGATGTTTCGAAATGCTTCCATGTGGTTTTTGTTTATTTGTTAATCAAATTTATATACCTTACCATCTCAGGAGAATTGATTGTGGGCTACTTACAATAATTTATCTCAAGGATCAATCAAGGAGATTGTATTTTTAAACATGGTCTATTTCTGTGCAAATGATGGATGGAAAAAGGAGAAAAGGGGGAAAATGAGTGGAAAGGGGGAAAATGCAAGCAGGCAGGAAACTCCATTTTTCTTCTCTTGAAGATCAAACATGTTCCTCTGAAAACACTTCCAAAAATCTAAGTTATTTCTAGGAGTGCTTAGCAATTTCTCCCATGCTTCTCAGTTTTCAACAGAAATTTAACAGGATGCTTTTTTATGCTGCCTTGAGCAGTGTAGAAGTTAGCATATTATAACATCTTTCAACATTGCCAGGAAAGCTGTATCTTATAACAAGAAATTCTCTTCGCCATAATTCTCATAAACTTTATCCACAGTTATGATCATTCTTCAGTTTAAGACATTTTAAATCTTCCCACAGATTTGAAATGAACAAATGAACCCTCTAAAGAATAATTGGCCATTGCTTAAATAGGAGAAGAGCTATTAAATTTCTTATCTTGCCACCTTATGTCTCTGAAGTTCTCTGCAATCTTGAAATTTACAAGGATTTGAGAGGGATAAAGTGAAATTTAAATAATTTGTAGAAATTAATTAAAGTACATTGTATAGTATATTCTTTATTGTCATTGTACATCATGTATACAATGAAATTGGTTGATTAAATTGTTAATTAGTGGGAGACTCTGAAATAATGTAAATTAAATGTTTATGTTTTTTCATATAACAGCTTACACTCATACCTGAGAGTGTATCCAAATTATTTGGAAAAATTTGCTAAATTGCTAATACTATTTTACAATAGAAGTGTCAAACTTGTGGCCTGCAGATGTTGCTAAACTATAATTGTGATCTCTGACTTCTTTTTTGGAGCAACATCTGTTGGACCACAATCCCACACATTTGCCTTACAATTTTTAAGAACATAAAGATGTTTTTTTCTCTTAGTTGCTTTGATTTAACAACAAAGCAAAGAGAAGAGTTGGAAAAAAGAAGCAACTACTTTCTCATTTTCTTTTTTTGCTGACTTCTGTTCAGTTTCATTCAGAAGTAATTGGATGCGCTGTGCCTAATTTTTCATGAAATAGCAGCACATTATCATGATATTGCCAGTATCTTTGCTAGTTCCATTGTCCCTTTTGAAAGTTATATTCTGCTTCAAAACAATTTGCTGTGACTGCTCTTGTTTGCTTGCCACACTAGTCTTTGTTCTGGCTGAAAACGTTGATTTATCACTGTATGTAATTGATGGCTCTGGGGAAGGTGGACTATAGCTATTGCTCCTCCTCTTTTAATCTAGCTTTGCCTAGAAATCCAGGCTGTGGGGCATTCTCAAGGGAACCAGACTGGGAAATTTTCTGTATACCCAATGGGTGCCCATTAATCATAGTGAAGAGTCTCTTACGGACTGCATCCATGTTTGTGAAAAGAAAAAGAAACAGTGAACTCCCACAAAATGACTTATTAGGAGAATAGATGTTAAAGTAAATGTATTCATTGAGGTAGCATTAAAAAAGAGTTGTTTGTGCATCACTAATTGCACCACAATATATATTTTGGGATGGAAATTATTCTGGTTAGACTCAGTGAGATACTATGTGAATCAGGAAGGGAGAAATAAATGAGAATTACTATAACAGAATAAAAGAAATAAAAAACCCAACTGCTTTTGAGAAATAATAGATAAAAACAGATTTATATATATATATATATATAACTTTATTTATAATTGTAGTATAATATAAAATGGATAACTTTTCATTCAGAAAAAAAACTACATTGGGAGCTGAATGCCCTTCACTGGCAATTAAGATATTTACTTAATTTCCAGATGGTTCTTAGTCCTGTATTATCATTGATGAATTCTTGAGTGTGAAACAGAGCTACTGTATATTTTAAATATTTTAAATGTACAGGTGATTTTAACACTTTCCTGTTTCACTTGACATACTAATATTGAAAAAAGAGGTGCCAGATACTGTAACAGCAATGAAAAAAAATAGCCAAAGTCAAAATTGTCTTTGGCAACTTATGTACACATCTTAGCTGTATTTGTAGGGCATGTCAAATTTTTCAACTTTTAATTTCCGAACATTAGGGGTGTTCAAAAGTTATGACATGCCTTGAGGATTGTAAAGTTATTCTGGTTACTTTAATATAATTTAGATGTGCTTGGTAAGTAACTATGTAAATATCATAACTTTTTAACATTTTGTTTTCATTTGATAGTATATTCAACAAGATTGGCTGTGCAAAAGCAATTTGTCAAAAGCTACGCATTGAATTGGATTCAGATATAATAATGAATATCTTTGGTTCTGTTGATTTTAATGAATCAACTAGTTAGTTTTGGGATGATCAAAGAGATGGAGTTTAAATCAGGCATGAATAACTTTTTCATTAAACTAATCTGTTGGAATAGTTATATGCTGAAGGGGGTTAGGACTGAAGTGGAGTAGAAACTTTTCTATCTCATTCCCCACCCCACCCCCACCCCACTTTGCCTGCCATCCCTATACTCTGTCTCTTTCTTCTGGATAACCTCTGACAAGGAAAAGACCAGTGACTTTTGCCAGAGACTTAATTTGGTTGCTCACAAAATACTTTACATTTGCATACAAGTTGAGTGAAGTGAAAACAAGGGCTGAAAGTTACTCAGCTCTGCTTAGAACAGAGTCCAATGTTATACCCTGGGTGTATTTACTTTGCCCCCATGATGCCTTAGACCTTATTCCCATATCTGTCTTAGATGTGATAAAGTCTTCTGAAAGTCATTTTTATCATAGATAATGCATCTCATCTTAAGGTAAGATTTTTTTTAAGTATCATGCTTAAGATGTTTTTGGAAGCAAAGCTATTCAAAATTAAGAAAACTTTGAGGATAAAGAAACATACATAAAAGTAGTAATGATTATAGTGCAATGTCAAACAAAAAAAAAAAATAAACAGAGGTTTTTTCCAGATCAATTTAACCAACTATTGCTATTACTCATTAAATTCAAAGATATTTGTTTTTGTAGTAAATAAAAATGTTTTTCCATCACACTTATTATGTAACTCAAGTCAGCTTCTTTCTTTTTTACTAAAGAGTTTTCATGTCTGCTTGCTGTGACAGTAAAATACACTGATTTATTTGACTCTTTGACCAACATTTTTACAATCTTTCACCTTTTCATGGCATGTTCAAACTAGCTCTGTAATTGCTAAGCTTGATTAGTAATTATCATTAACTTATAGTGGCCCTTTTCTGTGATATTGTATAAAAATATCTTACCGGAAAGAAAGAAATGGCGATCTATATACATTTTAATCCCATGCAGTCAGTTTTTTCTCCCATATAAATAACAGTGAATCACAAAAAGGAGAATAATATCACATAGCACTTAGCATTTAGACTCATACCACTTCATAGACTCATGCCACTCTGTAAACCACCCTCTAAGCGGTTTACAGAGTCAGCATCTTTCCCCCAAGAATCTGGATCCTCATTTTACAGACCTTGGAAGGAAGGAAGGCTGAGACAACCTTGAGCTGGTCAGAATCGAATTCTTGACAGTATTGGCCTGCAATATTGTGTTCTAATCACTGTGCCATTACAGCTCTTTTTACGTAACAGCCATTTTGTTTACTAACCAGTCTTTTTTGTTGCTAAATTTAGTATGAATTAAAAAGTCAGCTTTTTCCTTTGTCTCTAGGAGTATTTGTTTTATGTTGCATTATTTTAATAGTTAAA
The DNA here is from genome assembly GCA_012654045.1 of Ptyas mucosa. NCBI lineage: Eukaryota > Metazoa > Chordata > Lepidosauria > Squamata > Colubridae > Ptyas > Ptyas mucosa. Next base: position 127,713 of record WNWU01013213.1, read on the forward strand.
CATTTTTAATTATTCAGAACTGAGAAAATAAAGAGAACATTTCAATTTGCAGCCAGGTCCTTAATGCCATCAGGGATTCCTTAATTTAGTTTTGCAACTAGTTGGAACATCTTTATTAACACATAGAAGAAGCAAAAAGGTCAGTCCATTCCATTAGTGATGAATATTTTCAGTCATCAGGGAAAAGCCTTTGTTATAATTCCATGTTCAGGAGCCTCCTTATACAGTTTTCAAGATGAGGATACTGCTAACATGGCAGGAAGAATCCTCAGACTTAGTGGATTTGGAGGCATCATCAGACTACGACTATCAGATCCTGCCATCTTATTTTAAAGCTTCAGTGAAACTATTGAGAGAAATGTAAGTAGAAGCTCTGACTTGTGTTCTTCAAGATCTTAATGATTCTTTTTCTTGCTCTGATCTAAACCAGTGTTTCTCAACCTGAGCAACTTTAAAATGCCTGGATTTCAAACTCTTGGCTTCTTGTTGTATTCCAGTTATTGCCAATAATCAGAGGCAAACTGTATCTGATCCCAGAGAGAACATATAGCTAATAATAGCCTTATTTACTCTGAATTTGTAAATCTGCTTTTACAACACTCCAGGCTAGTAGCTTCATTCTGTATTTTAATAATGTACTTCATATAGGAGTACTCTTATTTGTATACCCCAAGTTTATGCAATGCCCCACAATTTGGATATTATCAGTGAAGGAGAATTGTTTTCTTTATACTCTTGCATAATTTTATTAAGCTCTTTCTTCTGTAACTAAGGTACAATTTTTATTTTGACTAAACTACTTAATTTCCATAGTACAAATGGCACTTTGACAAATCAGCCATCATCATAGATATAAAGGATATCTATATACCAAAGGGGACAATTAACAACTGAAAAGGGGAACAAAAAGACCAGAAAATCTCCTCACCAGCAAGCAACACCCAGATGATCAGAGATTAGTAATTAACATTATACCTATACTCAAGCAGTAAACAATATCCCAATCAAGGAATTGCTAAATAAGCTAACAGTAAACAGCCCAACCAAAGAATCACCAAGTGCACTTCCAGTAACACTTGACAGGCAAGACTAGAATATAAAATGAAAGCAAACACCACTCCCAAGTAGCACAGATGATGTTATGAAGTTTGGATAATGAAATGTCTGCAGGAAAACAAGTTCAGAGAGTACCAAGGACTCTTTATTCATTGAAATTAGCTATTACATAATTTTGCACATCTGACTGTGTTGTAGATTCCTATCACTTCATATATGCCAGTGAATCAGGCAAGTATCTACCTGAGTGATCTCAAGATATTGTTTTGTTTCTCAGAGCTTAAAAACTCTTTCAGACCCTTTTGTCTAAATATTAACTTTTGCATATTTCTATCAGGGTCATCTTATTTACTCTATTCAAGTATTGTCCTATGAAGCTGCACATGACTTGACTCCAAGATTTATGTTTATGTATCTACTTGAGTTAGAATCTATTTGGCCCCCATAATAATGTATGGAATGCTTAGGGTTCTATCTCTTGAAAGAGCCAATATGAACTTGAAAGCAGCTCTTTTTCATAGTGGCCCAGTGTGGTGAAGTGAAATATGACCAGAAGGACCAAACTCAAATCTGTGGAAGCACATTGGGAGCTTAATTTACCTCACTATGATATTGTTAGGGGAAATTGGAGGTAAGAATTTTGCATATTGTGCTTTGAGCTTCTGAAAGATAGTTGGTACAGAAATTAAAATACAAACACATATACAAAAAGTATTGGAACTTTCCTTTATATAAACTGATTAGATTTTATATTGTTGTCTATTGTAAAGGATGGGAGGGGGGGGAAGCTAAAATGGTAAGTGAGCAGCAGCTTCCCTACTTAGCTCCTTATGATTTTTTTATCTGTTTTATCCCATTTTATAAATAGCCTAGCTACTGTAAAGGATTAAAGTAGGTGTGCATGAAGATGAATACGAAAGAAATTAATGCAGGATTTTAGATTGAAGAGGGAATCCTTCCCTATGGACATATCATATTTGTACTGAGCTTTGCACTTTTGAAAGGCTTAACTGTGGAATACAAAAATACTTCCAAAAAGATTCATCAACTGCACTACTTTTTGATGCTTTGTTCAAATAGGGGTGGGTTTTTTTTTGCTTACAGGCTGAAACAGCTTTGTAGCACAGTAGTGCTTAGAACTGATAAGCAAATACAGAGTTCCTCCCTGATTTAAAATTAGCAGAGTCTTATGTCATGAATCCATCTAATTGTAGTGCTTGGAAACATTGGTCCCATTTTCTCACAAGTAGTTTTGTTTGATTCATATTTGTTTAGAAGTGAGTATTATTCAGCTCAGTTTAGTTGGTCTTTACTTCTGGGTCTGAGCATGGATCACAGAGTAATTGGAAGTCTGTTTGACTGACTTGTGCTTCCAACAGTGAATTGAATGCAAAGTACCGTATATACTTGAATATAAGCCGAGTTTTTCAGCCCGTTTTTCAGGCTGAAAAACGCCCCCTCGGCTTATATTCGGGTCACGAAAAAAAATGACTTTTTCCCTGCAACTGTTTTGGCTCCCAAGAGTGGCAAGGAGGCTTCCTAAAGCCAAAACGGGGCGTGGGGGGGGGGGTGCGGCGCCACTCCCCCGTGCCCCTTTTTGGCTCCCAAGGCTTGCTAGGGGCATGAGGGGGGTGCCTAGCAAGACTCTCTGCAGCCCCCTGGAAGCAGAAACAGGCTGTGGGGGGGGGGGCTTAAAGGGAGAAAGAAACAAAGAAATCCTCACCATTTAGGGAGATCCCATGTGCACTGAGTTTGAGTTGAGAGCTGATTGTAATTGGCTGCTAGCTAGCCTTCTTGTAATTGGCTGCTAGCTAGTGGGTTCTCCCAGCTTGGCTGTCTCAGGAATTCTGGGAGTTGAAGTCCACAGGTTGTAAAAGGGCCACATTTGCCCAGCCCTGGTATCTCTTAACAAAGGCTTGAACTTGCCTGAAATTAGATCAAGCCAGTGACTGGGTGGGCGTGGCTAGCTGGTCATGTGATATATGTGTATAGGGACTACTCAGAGGGCTGAAAAAAGTCATTTCTGACAGGTCCTTGCACTTCTGACTAGTCCTCACACTTATGACCACCCTCACATTTATGCCCGTGCAGCATTCTTAAAACCATGTCACTCATTTCACAACTGCTTCTCTTCACCATGGTGACAAGATAGGGCAAAAACGTAAAATGTGACGACAGTCGTAAGTTCGAGGACTGGTCACAAGTGCGAGGACCAGTCAAAAATTACTTTTTCAGCCCTCTGAGTAGTCCATATGCACAAAAGAACTACCCAGAGGGCTGAAAAAAGTGATTTCTGACAGGTCCTCGCACTTTTGACCAGACTTTTTTTATTTTGAAATTTACCAGTAGCCGCTGCATTTCCCACCCCCGGCTTATACTCGAGTCAATGAGTTTTCCCAGTTTTTGGGGGTAAAATTGGGGGGGTCGGCTTATATTCGGGTCGGCTTATACTCGAGTATATACGGTACCTCTTGGCATAATAATAGGATTCCCTTCCCCAGTTTCATAATTGAATTAGGGCAAATGGTGATCATCTAGAAAGTTAGTTGCACATAGATGCAAAGACTAGATAATTGGGCACTAGAACTGGTTTTCAGACAATGGCAATGTAGCGCACCACCACAAAGTAGGTACTTAGGAAGGACGGAAGGTACTTGTGAACTTCCGGGTGGAAGGAAGGAAGAAGTTTGGAGAGGCATGACTGAAAGTTGAGTCTGAGAAAAATGTCAAATCCTATGCTATGGAAATAGACTGGTTTTGGAAATAATAACTATTACTGAGGAAAACAAATGTTTTTGTTAGTAGCCCAAGATGCTTTGTATAAGTGACTAGGAATTGCCTCACTGCAAGGGTGAGAGAGTACTCTGCAGAAGTTAACTTAAATGATATCCTTAAAGAGACCTTATTTTTTATTTAAACCATTTATATGGCCATCCATCTGAAGCAACTCCAAACAATTCACAACAGTAAAAATAAAATAAAACAATAAAGTAGTAAATACAATAAAACAAAAACTCTGTGCTTTAATCATCCCTTTGGATGCCCCACAGCATGCACATGTCCTCCTTCCATGCATTGTCTATGCAATGCTATATGAAACAGCATAGGGCCCATCAAGCACCTGGGCAGGCCATTCTAATAGGCTTCACTTCCCTATGGTGAGAACTGAGTTAAGCAAGCCACAAGGAGGTCTACCCATGGCAGAGACTGATTTAACACCCCCTACCCAAAGCCACTGCTCTGAGGCAAACACCAGATCTAATGCATCTTTCCCATGTGAGTCAGGCCATGAATAAGTGAAATCGGGTCCATGGCACCAAGGTGACTGGCCCTGAGATGGCAGTGGAAATTCCCCCAGAAAGATAAGCCTGGGGCACAGCACTGCCAGTTTAAGGCATCAAGTCCAGGAGCACAGACAAGTATGCAGCTACATTGCACGTAGAAAGGTAAGTGAACAGTAATCCCCATGATCTCCCTGCCAATCCCATAAAGCTCTTTTATCCAGGGATATAAGCCACCAGTCCCTTAATCTTGCTCTGGTTCATTTCTGATGCCACATTCAAAATTTGGGAGAGCACATTTCAGAGAGAAAAATACCCCCTTCCATGCCCAACTAGGTCTCAGTAATAAATACTAGTTAGACTGTCACCCACAATCAATTTGTGGATGAAGTGGGCTTTATTACAAATTGACCTAGCATTAAGCAGCAGCCAGAAACCAAAGCCTCTGAAGCAGGGGTGAAATGCTCCCAGTTCGGACTGGATCGCCCAATCTGGTAGCGATGGGGGTGGGTGGCTCGGAGAAACGGTAGCAAAAATCCCTGCCCCCCCCCATGCCCAGCTGAGCCACGCAATCATCAGAGGCTGTTTTATTTTTTTACTTTTAAAAGCATGTTTTCTATAACCTCTTCGGCCGAAAAAATGCTTTTAAAAGTTAGAAAAAAAGCCTCTGATGATCGCGCGGCTCAGCTGGGATCATCAGAGGCTTTTCAAAGCATTTTTTTTCTGCAACCTCTTCAGCTGAAGAGTTTGTGGGGAAAAAAATGCCTTTAAAAGCCTCTGGCGATCCCAGCTAACTTATCTGATCGTCAGAGGCTTCTAAAAGTATTTTTTTCTGCAACCTCTTAAGGTTGTAGAAAAAATGCTTTTAAAAGAAAAAAAAATGGCCACGCCCACCCAGTCACATTACACCCCCCCCCACCAAGCTACGCCCACAGAACCGGTAGTAATAAATTTTAGATTTCACTTCTGCTCTGAAGCTTACACAAGGAAAAGAATCCAGCCACATCTGGCCCCCATTCCAACTACCAAAACCTTGTAAAATTGCTCCATTCAATATCTTAAATATGGATCCAGTAGCTATCGTCCGAGGTTCTGCCAGAATAGCAAGGGAATCTACTAAAATGTCTGTTGTACCATGTAGCCACTTGAACAGCTGTTGCAAAACACAAGAGAGCTCCCCCACTCACAAGTCCACTGCCTATCTCCTTCTGCTATAACAAACTGCTTGGCCCACAGCTCTTCTAGGGGCTCCAATTGCCAGGATCTTATAGTCACTGTTACTTCCTTGTCCTGTGCCAGTCTTGTCTATCTTTATATTCTTGATGCTCCACAGTACATTCTGTACAATTTGTCAGCTAAAGCAAGAATAGCTGATTGATAGCAATGCTGAGCTCTGCAGCCTGCTGTCCATTTACCAGAGAGCCTCTGCAATGAAGAAGACCCCCACCCCCATCTGCAATGCAGACTCACTTGCCCAGGCAATTATTCCAGCTGCTCAGTCCACTACTGGGCTGCCACTGCTGCTCATCCATTCCTCCTGCTAGCCCAGGTAACCAGCACCAATATTGCTGACCATCCACATATCAGCCAGGACCACCAAATTCTTCCAAATAGCATTCCCACTATCCTCAACCTTTTCAGTGGTATGAACCTACCAAGTAGACATCCACCTCAGCATCATGATGAAAACAAATAATAAAATAATAGAAGTTTATTTGAGTCTTTGTTCAAAAACTATAAATATTTTATATTTCTTCATGTTTTACTGTGTGATATCTCTTTTGTGAAGGAAAAGGAGAAGAATAAAAGATTTGCCAAGTCAAGAAAGGTTTTGGTAGTGGCAGCAAAATTAGTAGATTCGTTAGAGATTATTGAGATTATGATTCTTAAGAATCAAAATATATGTGTCTTAGTTTCTTAAATTCTTATCTCCTTAACCAACTATCCATCTCAATTCTACCCTGTTCTGTCAATCTTGATTAATAGAAAGTACATTTTTAAACATTTTTGAGTTAAGCAAGCAATCTTCATTAATGATAATTTACAGAAATGCAGATGAATATTATGTATTTACTTCCTGAACAGTATACTGTCCATGGACTTCTTTTTATTGTAATTTTTTTTAAATTGCATATAATCTTATAACAATTCAGTTACATCAAGAAGCATAACATAAGTAGAATGTAATTTTTAAATGGGAACAATTGTTTTCTCTCATACTATCAGTGGCAATAGTAAACATTTAATGCCAGAGGCTAGGTGGAATACCTCTTTAGGGATTTTAGTGGGGCAATAAGTTAATATTTTGAATGAATCCTTATCAATTCAATAGTTTCATGCAAGTGATAAATTTATTTTTAAAGGATTTGCTGTGAGGATAAGATTCTCTCTATTGGCTCAGTGCTTTCCATATCTGTGTGCTATGGGTAGTAAATATGTAACTAGCAGATCTTTACTCTTTTCTTGCCTCAATGAATTTCTTTTTCATAGAAACAACTGTTTTATAAATTTAAATGCCATAATAATGGCATTAAAAGAGCCGAGGTGGCGCAGTGATTAGAGTGTTGTACTGCAGCTACTTCAGCTGACTGCTAGTTCAGCAGATCAGCAGATCAAATCTCACCAGTTCAAGGTTGACTCAGCCTTCCATCCTTCCGAGGTGGGTAAAATGAGGACCCAGATTGTTGGGGGCAGTATGCTATTTAGTATGCTGTTGATTGTTGTTAGCCACCCAAAATCCTCGGAGAGTGGGCAGTATAGAAATATGATTAATAAAAATAAAATAATGTCATATCATTTATTTGACAGTAAATATTTTGCAACTCTAAACACATCATCATAAAGCCCTGCCTAGTTGAGACAATATCTGATAGAGTATTGAATTTATGTAATGTTTGTAAATGGCAAAATAGCTGATCTTCATGCAATTTAAATTCTGTTAACATAATACTCAAGATAATATTTGGGAAGAATAAACAGTATTGGGGTGGAATTGCTTTCACTAAGTGATGAAGTTGTAAACTGGATGCCACATGAATGTATCGTTTAACAGTTACAATTCCATCAATCCTTGTTGCCATCGTTAAGTGAGGAGTGTGAAGATTGGAAAGTGAGAACTTCACATAATCACAGCTTTTGACTTCCTGTCAGCTTCTTCTATTGCTTGTGGGAAGTTAGAAATTGCAATCATGTAACTGTGGGTATGCTGTTACGGCCAGATCTTGGAGGACCTGTTGTAATTCCCCTTGTTCAGTACCATTGTAAATTTGAGTAGTTACTGAATGAGTGGGCACAGCCCAAATACCGTTTGTATAGAATTATGCTGTAGAAGTAAGTATTTGGTGTGATCCATTAGGACTTTTTAAATTTAAACTCCTTAAAACTTATGTCTAGATAAAAATTATGTGCTTTCCAGAAGAAAATTTAAGTAAATTTCTTATACCTGAGGAATCTTTTAGAATTCCTCAGGTAATTGCTTTTTGGCAATTTATTTCTACTGACTAATTTAAAATTAGTTTAAGAAAGGAAATTTCTGAATTCTAAGTCACTAATATCTGTGTTTGACTAACTTTTTTCTACTTTGGATTATGAATATGAACCCTTGGTAGGAATGATATGAAAATAATATCTGAAAATAAGAATCAGTTCACATCTTTCAGAAATCATATATTGTACTAGATTAGTAATGCTCAAACTGGAAGGCAGCGTGTGTGCATGTGTGTGCGCGTGTGCGCGCACCACAGCGGCAGAAGCCCGATGACCAGCTGGCTGAGCTGGGGCGACGGCCTGCGTGCCCACAGAGAGAGCTCAGAGCCTGCCATCACGGCACTAGGTAGTGAGGTTTTTATAGAATTGGAGTTACATATATGAGAAGTTTTCTCCAAAATCCTAATTAAAATAAGTCATGGATCATTGTAATTAAAAGAAAGGAATTCAATTAATTTAATTAACCAGATGTTTATGTATTGGAAGACCTATCTCCCATATCTATCTACTTAACTATATTTCATTCTGAGAAGTAAAAATGAAGAGAGTCTATGTCTGTTCATTATATGCTGCATGTCAGGTTTCGGCGTAATCTCAAATAAATTTCATTCTCAAACACAAAGTCTTTGATGAATCTCTCATTTATTAAAGAATTTACGATCCGACCTAAACTCATATGCAGCCAAAACTGATTCTCTGAAACCAAACCCCTCCCCTTCTGCCTCACAATATCTCAATGCCCATTGGCCATCTTCCAAGTCAGTCTCTTCTGCCCACTTCAGATCACAGGAATGTCCCCCTCCCTTCATCACCTGGGTAACCCTATCTATTAAGGGAGGGGGGAAAGAACAATATATCAAATGCCAAGCACTAAATTTCAAACTGTACTGCTAGCTCCGGTTTTTTTTTTCCTTTTCTGTTTGATTATGGCAGCAATGAAAAAATGCAACTTAGGTCGCTGACATCCGGCCCCTCTCCCATCATTTCTCAGAAGTGGCCCGCTGGGAGGGAAAACCAACAAGTTAAACATCATTATCCCATCCGAGGATGTACCCCCCCTCTCCCAGTTTTCCTGGATGATCTGGATGGAATTTGGCTATAAGGCGGTCAGCTTGGATGTTTGTGCTCCTCACCCAGGAAGCCTCTGATAGAGGGTAACCTTTCCATTTAATTAAGTATTGGAGGCACCCCCTGTGCCACCTTGAATCGAGGATTCACTGTACCTCATAGTGAGTTTGGCCCCCAATGACCAGGGGACCGGGAGGGTCACGTGGTACCGGCCTTAGAGGTGACCCCACTACTGGTTTTAAAAGGCTGCTGTGGAAAACGGGGTGTATCTTCCCTAAGAGCCGGGGCAGCTGCAATTGTACTGTAACCAGGTTGATTATTTTTACTATAGGGAACGGTCCTATGAATTTCGGACCCAACTTTTTGCTCGGGAGCCTGAGTCTCAAATACTTGGTGGAGAGGTAGACTTTCTCGCCTACTCGGAATGGCCTTTGGGGAGTTCGATGCTTGTCTGCTTGTTTCTTATAGGATTGTGCCGCCTTGGCCAATGCCCTCTTAACATTCTCCCAGGTTTCCCTCAACATTGCCATCCAGTCGGTCAAACTGACTGAGGAAGGGGGCTCCCTCGGGTACTCTGGCATGGGGACGAAATCCATACCACTCACTATTTTAAATGGAGTTAATCCCGTGCTACTGTGGACAGCATTATTATATGCGACCTCCACAAAAGATAGGAGGTCTGCCCAATTTGACTGTTGATAGTCGACGGAGCATCTTAAGTATTGTTCTATCATAGCATTCAGTCTCTCTGGCCCCCCCCATTGGTGCTCGGGTGAAACGCCGAGCTGAGGCCTTGGGATGACCCTATAGATCGCAGGAACTCCCTCCAGAATTTTGCGGTGAACTGGATCCCTCGGTCGGAGATGATTCTTCTGGGGACTCCATGCAGGCGGTAGATGTGTTTCACGAATAGTTTGGATAACTGGCGGGCTGAGGGCAGCCTGCTGCAAGGAATAAAGTGTGCCTGTTTAGAGAATAAGTCTATTACAGTCCAGATCACTGTATTTTCACCACTCCTTGGTAGCTCTAGTATAAAGTCCATCGCAATCTCCTCCCATGGTCTGGACGGTTCAGCTACTGGTTGCAACAGTCCAGGAGGGCATCCTGGTCGTGTCTTCATTGTGGCACAAATGGTACAACTTTTTACATAACTTTCTACGTCCTTTCTCATGTGGGGCCACCAGAACTGTCTTCGTACTAAGTGCAGAGTATTTAGGAAACCGAAATGCCCCGCTGATTTAACATCGCGGCTCCTCTTAAGAATCAGGGTGCGTAGAGTCTGTGGGACATAGAGCTTTGCCCCCTTCCATGCTAGGTCATCCCTTTTTGTCAGGAGGTGTTGATTGTCTCCGAACCAGGGGTTCGCCGCTGTTTCAATTTTTAGTTTTGTCATTAAATCACTTTCAAGTTGGTCCTACTGGTTGCGCCGTTGCCGTCTGGTGACCACCTGGCCCACAACCTGGGTAGAGGGGATGATGGCGTTCACTACCTGCTCCCGTTCACTGTTATATTGGGGCATCCGGGAGAGTGCATCGGCCAGGAAATTCTTCCCACCTGGGATATGCTTGAGCTCGAAGTTGAAACGATTGAAGCATTGCGCCCAGCGGACTTGCCTGGGCGACAACTTCCGCGGGGTTCTGAGGGCCTCCAGATTCTTGTGATCAGTCCAAACTTCTAACGGTCTCTGGGCCCCCTCTAGTAGGTGTCACCAGGTCAGTGTCGCTGACACTGTAAACCGCTTAGAGAGGACTGTATAAAGCCCTGTAAAGCAGTGTATAAGTCTAAGTGCTATTGCTATTTGCCCTACTAGAAGCTACCTTTATGAACCAGCACTATGTTCAGAATTGATGAGATAGGGTCTAATCCTACAAATATTTATTCAGGTTAAAAGTAAATTACAATGAATGTTGCTGGAATTCCTCTGGATTAGTATTGAGCTTTTTCATCTTTGGTAATATTTCAAAATAAAGCTAGATGATCAGAATTTGATATTTTATTAATCTTAGACATAGGCACAATCTTGTTCTTGATTTCTGATTACATTTTTAAAAATATAGTATAATGTAAAATGTTATTGCATATTGTATTTAAGTAAGCAAGATGGAACTTTTTGGACACTGAAGGAAAAACGTATTCAGCAAATGCAAAGCTTGGTGTTATTTTCTTTTTAGTAATTGCTGTGATATATATGGCTCAAAGAAAATGGTTTTACATAAAACAAATCATGTTTACTGTACATTTTCTTTCATTTGCTTAAGACAATTCTGTGTTCAGTATTACTAACTGTAACATAAGAGAAATATCAGCAGATGTATTTTTATGTGGAAAAATCAAATGTAATTTAAATGCAAACATTAGCTTTTATTGCCTCCCCCTCCCCCACTATGAAAGGAAACGTTGCAATCCTAGAGGGATATTTTCAGATTATTTTTCTTTTATTTTTTTGTTTATTATTTTTCTATTGCTAAAAGCTAAAGTGTACAAGTGTAAAATAATTTTAAAACAAAAGCTTAAATTTTCTTTAAAACAAAAGTTGTTAGTATCTTAAATTTAATCAAATCCTGTTTTAAAAATATGTATACCAAGGCATTTTTAAATATGTGATTTAAAGGATTTTGAGAAACCATCAGTCAGCTATTTAGATAGTTCTAGATTGCTGAGAGGGTTAGAAAAATCTCAAACTTAAGTTAATATGATGTATATTAACTTATGTATTCATGACATGTATAGGTGGTGGACCTTTTATGTGACTTCTTGTCACCCAGACTTAAGCCATATACAACCTAAAGGTAATAATTAATACTTTATATTGTACCAGCAAACCAGTTGCCAACCATTTTAGTAGAGGTGTTATATGGTCTCATTGAGATGTTGGTTGCTGAGATCTGTATACATTAAAGTTCTTGACAAATTCCTGCAAAGACTGCATTGCAAGTATCAGATCTAGAGTTTATCTGTGTATGTGCCCATCATCTTCTAAAAAGGGGCATAGCTAAAACTGATAAGAGGCATTGGAAAACCAGTGAGATTATAGTTTCATTTTTTACCTTTTTAACATTTGTACTTTCTGTGTGAATTAAATTCATTCCAGACACAGGAGATATATATTTTTCTTGAAATTATGGCCCCTCTGCCTTGTCTTGATTTTGTTTCAGTTTGATGTATCTCATCTGAGATTTTATCAATTGCAAGCGGACATTCAGCAGAACCCCGTACCATTAACTCTAAATGTTAGAAAGAGATTGGATGCCATAAACCTCCAACTGAACAGTATTCAAATCCAAATTTTCTGATAGCCTTTCCCGGTCACTTTCATGGAGATATTGAAATGTATTTGAGATGGAATGGAGCTTTAGGAGATTCTATATAACAACATCTGTTTGTAGGAACAAATGCTTTTAAATGACATTACCTTAAATCTGCCTGAAAACTACTGTGAAGCAGTGTTTCTTATTCTGCATTATCCCAGGAGAGCAACAAAATACCAAGGTTGATTCTTAACTGCCCTAGTTCAGTGAAATCTCATTCACTAGTTTCTGGGCTTTTTTTCTTATAGCACTGCCAGCAGACTCTTTGCTGTCCATTGGGAGATTAAGATAGATCTATTTCGGCCTTATAAGGCCTCTTCAGTTAGCCACACTCTCATCTCATGTATCCTCCCTGTAAAGGTACAATATTTGTTTTTCTTTCTTTTTCGTAGGTTTTATGTGTAATTCTCTTTAGCCAGGTTCTATATATAGAATATATAAATCAGGAAGAGCTTTCAGAGTAGCACGATTTATCATGATCTCAAAAGATCATCCATATGGATTTTCATGGCAATCTCAATCTTATAGGTCCGTGATGGCGAACCTATGGCACGGGTGCCACAGGTGGCACGCGGAGCCATATCAGTGGGCACGCGAGCTCAGCTCCAGCATGCATGCATGTGCCAGCCAGCTGATTTTCGGGCCTTCTGGGCCCACCAGAAGTCAGGAAACACACTGTTTCCGGCCTCTGGAGGGGGTGGGGAAGGCCGTTTTTGCCCTCCCCAGGCTCCTATAAAGGCTCTGGAGCCTGGGGAGAGCAAAAAATGGGCCTATCGGGCCCACCATGCCATCGTGTGCTAAAAGTGGGGGGAGCACGTGGGCGGGGCAGGGCGCATAGAATTATGGATGTGGGCACACGTGCGTGTGACCCCACCATGCTCCTCCCGTTTTTGGCACGCGATGGCAAAAAGGTTAGCCATCACTGTTATAGGTCATGTCTGGAGCCAGTTTGGAATCAGTCATGGTAATGGCCTCTCTAAAATAGACAGCAATCTACCAGCTCCTTAATTACTTTTTGGTAATTGGGTGTTGAGAGATTATGCTGTAATTGCATGATTTGAAGTAATCTAATGCTTCTTAAGAAAAGGTTTGATAATTCTGTCCTTTAAAAATGGAGGCATTATGTCCTTCCTTAGAGATATATGGATGATATTAAATAAGGCCTTTTACCAACCCTTTTGATTACTGATCAGAAGAAGGATTAGTTGCAACAGCTTTCCTAAATCCTCTGATATCACAGATTAAAACTGTTCCAGTCTAACCATATGAGATAAACTACAGCTACCTCTAAGATGGACTCAGTATAAACGGCATGTATATGCTAGGGGTCCCTAAACTCTTCAGCTCATCAACCTCTTCATGAAGTTTTAGATTATTAATTAATTTTCAAATATTTAACAGTATTGGAAATAACAATAACAACAACAATGGATAGTCCCATCAATCATTGGGGATCATTATTGACCACTTTGAGAACACTGGTCTTGTAGGCTGGTCTGAATGTAAGAAATTTTAAGTGACAAAAGAATTATATCCCAAGCCATTAAAAGTTTGTTAAACAATAGGAAAAAGCAGAAATATAAATTGCTCCTTACAATTCTAATTCAGTGGGAAAAAGTCCTCTTCTATGTGATAGTATGAACACTCAACTGGGCTTTATGTTATGCTTTTTCAAATTCCTGGTGCCCTTGCTGTCTCTTCTATCATTTTAACAATTGCAGATCAGCTATATATGAAAATGTTCTGAATTCCTCCCTACTATGTGAAAGTGGCTTCTGTGATTTTTAGAGCATCAAGATCTTGGCATAATGTGCTGCTCAGAGAAAAACATTAGATAAGCAATCTAAAAGAGGTTTTCTGTTAGAGAATCTTTGCAAGTAGAAATAGTTTAAAATGGAATAGAATGAAAGAATTTAAATTAATAATACAAAACAGAAATATGAATACACATTATATAAATAGTGTAGCATTTTAATTTATAGCAATAGCAATAGCACTTAGACTTATATATGACTTCACAGTGCTTTACAGCGCTCTCTAAGTGGTTTACAGAGTCAGCATATTGCCCCCAACAATCTTGGTCCTCAGTTTACCAACCTCGGAAGGATGGAAGGCTGAGTCAACCTTGAGGCTGTGGGACTCAAACTGCTGGCAGCCGGCAGTCAGCAGAAGTAGCCTGCAATTATGTCTGGTTTATACCCTGGGTAAAAGCCAGTTTGTTCTGGCAGTTAAGGCACCAGGATAGAAATCAGGGGAGGGTGAATTCCAGTCCTGCCTTAAGCATGAAAGCAGCTACATGACATTGGGTCAGTAACTCTTTTTCAGCACATGACATCAGACTTGGGGGACAAGCCAGTCAGTCAATTCTTATTGTAAGAAATGGATCAACCCTTATGAATAAGGGCTATGTAATTAAATAATAAGAATGACTTTCATAGAGTAGGTGGTAGTTGTGAGTAGGAGAGCCTTTTATGTAACTTTCTGTTGTGCTCCAGTTATGTCTTTACTGGATTGTGAGGCTCTATGTTCAGTCACTTATGCCTTGGTTTTCTCCCAGTTGGATTTCTGCAAGACACTCTACATGGTCCTAACTTTGAAGAGTATTTGGAAGGTACGACTGGTACAGAATGTAACAGTGCAGACAGTTCTGGAAGCCCATTGGATGGCACATGTGACACTCCTCTTAACACGAGCTGTCCTGGCTGCCAATTTGCTTCTGAGTTCAATTCAAGATTATTATCTTTAAAGTGCTTTATGGCACTTTATGATACCAGAGGAATCATATTCTCTCATTAGGGGTGAGGGCCACCCCCAAATTCCTACCATTCTAGAAGAGCCTAAAAACCTGGTTCTGTTACTTTGCCTAAGGCCCTAGTGGCTGACCGGGTAGAGAAGATCTTGACTCCCAAGGCTCATCATTTTCCAACACGCTGCTCCTCCAATCCATCTGCTGGGACCTTTCTCCTGTTGCTGGGGAAACTGAGTGTAGAATTCTCCTCTGGCTGACCACGCCCATTCTGTGGCACCCCCGTCAGTCTTTCTCACTCAGTTTCTGAGGGAACTTGTCTTTTTGGAATTCTCCTGCTGTTTCCAGTTGCATCAATTGGCTGACTGTATTTATTTGTTTTAGTTTATTATTTTACTTCCTGCATTTCCCCTCTCTGTGGAAGGAGCTGCTACGTGGGAGTGGTGAGACTGCCGAAGGAGAGGTAACGAGCCTGGGGCTCCAGGCCGTCCCCCCACTTCCATCTGACAGCGATTCCTGTCAGGCAGCTATCTGGATTCTGACCCAGCTGGGCGGGTCCATGTTTATTTAGCCGCTGGCGTCTCGTTGGCTTCCTGGTGAGCTGGGATAGCCACGAGCGCCTCAGCTCCATTTAAAAAAAGATATAGCGGCTCCGGAGTCACTGCCAAGGCGCCAGGGCAGACTCTGATGTCCAGGCCCTGCTCCCCGTCAAAACTTTGAACGGCCCGTTTTACATCGCTGTGGCCGCCGTTTCGAGCTATTTCTGTTGCCGGCTGCCATTTTGCCTCCTCCTTGCGTTGCGGCCGCGCTACCTACTGTCGGCCGCCATTTTGGACTACCACTTACTAGCGGCCACCATTTTGGACTGTCGCTTGTAGCGGCCGCCATTTTGTCTCACCAATTCATTGCAGCCGCCATTTTGTCTCAACACTTCATTGCGGCCGCCATTTTGGAACGGTTTCTGCTGGCGGCCGCCATTTTGGGAGGCCTGTTGTGCCCTCTACATCCCTCAGCGCCATCCTTGGGAGGACTGTATGGGCATGAATGCCATTGTAGTCAAATGCAAGGGGAGTTTTATTCACGACTAAGAGAAGCTCGTTGGTGCTTCGTTGAGGGGGGAGTGGCTATTTGTACCCTCGTTGAGGGTCCTGCCAGTGTGCCTGGAATTTACACAGCCTAGTGACCCTTCCTCATTTTGCAGGCACATTGTGTCAGCTGAGACTTATTGGTCCTTGCTGTGATTTATTTGTATTGCATCTCAACACTATTGCCTGCAGCTGCATTTGTCTGACCTTGACATGGCAGACTCTGACTTATCATCTGACTTGGAGCAGGAGTCCAGCCCCACCTGCAAAGCAGTGTCATCATCAGCGGAGGCGCAAGTACGCTAAATCCAAGGCTCCTATCAAGGCGGCCCAGCCTGCATCTCACCATAAATCTGAATTGAGGCGCCACAAGGCTCTCGAAAAGCAGTTTGAGAAGGCTAAGAGGGCCAAGGGCCATCTGACTTTGTCTGAGCTCACAGGGACCTCTGAATCCCTGGTCCTTCCTTCATTAAAGAGCACCATTTCTACTGCTGTTCCGGGGCCCTGTGTTACTACTGATCATCACCCCACCCTTGCTTCGACATTGGGGTCAACTCGTGGGATTTCTGCATCCCTACCTAATGTTTCTCTGGCCTCTCAGGTTGACCATGTTGAGCAACCCAGGCCGGCGCCCTCGGCCACTTTTACTCCGACAGCTGCTGGTCTCCGGCAGGAGGAACCCGCTGCCCAACTGGACATTCATTCCATGCTTTCAGATGCATTAGCTAAAATTCTGGCAGCTGGCTTGCAACAAGGGGCGAGTGTTGCCCATCCTTCCACTTCTGGTCATCTCCCTCGGCCGGTTCAACCACACAAGGCTTCTGCTACCTTGGCTCAGGAGGACTCTGTGTCATCTGCAGATTCTGACCAGGCAGACGATCATCAGGAGGACTTGGAGTTCTCTGAGGATGAGGGCCTTTCGCTGGATAAGCCTGTTTTCACGGGTCTCTTTCGGCCTTCGGTGTTTAAATCTCTGCTGCATAAGGCCAAGATCACCACACAGTTTGGCCTACTAACTGCTCCTCCTGCTGTCGGTACTGTACAACCTTCAGCTACCCATGAGGCTTTGTTCCAGGTGGCAAAACAGGATAAGGATGTCATCCCTTGTCCGCCTTTGTTTGCCGAGGTGGTCCAGAGTGCCAACCGGGGTCTCTGGCAGCCCCGAGCAGCTTAGACAAGCGGCTGTACTGTGCTTCACCTGAATTGGAGGATATTTTGGCCTTACCATTGGTCGATACTCCAGTGGCCAGTCTGTCGTCATCTTCCGTGGTTGCTACGGATCCGTTGGACGGACTAAAGTCTGAGGAAAAGAAAACGGAAATGGGATTTCGCAAAGTGCATCAGGCTGAAGCTTGGGCAGTCAAGGCAGCCACAACGACATCATTTTTCACCAGAGCCTCCTTGATTTGGCTCCGCCAGCTGCAGGAGCACCTCCCAGCTAATGAGACGTGCATACACCAAGATATAAATAAAATTGTAGCAGCCACTGAGTATTCAGCCGATGCGTCATTAAACGCTGCCAAGTTTGCCTCCCGCGCTTTGGTGTCTACAGTTACTAATCGCCGGATGTTCTGGCTCCGATCTTGGAGAGCTGACTCCAAAGCAAAGTGGAAGCTTGCTTCCTCGTCCTACAAGGCTCCTTCTTTGTTTGGCGCAGCTCTGGAGCCCCTACTAGCTGAGGACAAGACGAAATGTAAATTTCTCCCATCGTCCTTTCGTCGCCCAGAGCGCAGGTACATCCCTTATGGTCAGCGGCAGCCTTTTCGGGCCTACTCAGGACCCAGCGGGTCCTATTCTCACTGACCCTTTGCCCAAGGTGGGGACCATGGTGCAGACAGACAATCATTCCGGGACCGCACTCGTCCTCAGGCACCTTCCAAGCGCCCCTTCCGAGGCGGTGGTTACTGCTCCGCCAAGCGTGGTAAATGACTCCCAATCATCAGATCCCATTGGTGGTCACCTCCAGCAGTTTCACAGCCAATGGGAGATCTCAACGCCAGAGGAATGGATACGACGCACGGTGCGCTACGGTCTGTGTCTCGAATTCATAGGGATCCTACCAGTTGGTTTTGCCGTTGCCCGGTCCCGCGCCTATTGTCCCAGCGGCAGCTGATGGAGGCTGAAATCGTTCATCTCCTATCCATCAGAGCGATAGAGCCAGTACCCATGAACCAACACACGACAGGCTTTTATTCCACCCTTTTTCTAGTACTGAAAGCCTCAGGGGGCCACAGAGGCATCTTGAACCTGAAACAGCTCAACAACTTCATCTTGTATCGCAGGTTCAAGATGCAGTCGCTCTCCTCGATCCTGGCGTGTGCCAGGCGCAACGATCTCCTGCAGTCGGTGGACCTCCGGGAGGCGTACTTGCACGTCCCCATACATCCGGCGCATTGCAGATACCTCAGATTCGAGTACAATTCCCATCACTACCATTACTGTGCGATGCCATTCGGGCTTTCTTCCGCGCCCAGGACATTCACCAAACTGGTCACAGTGGTAGCCGCTTCTCTTCGCTCTCTATTCGTCTACTCTGCTACTTGGACGACATTCTTGTTCTGTCGTCCTCCCCATCCCAAGCTTTGAGTTTTGAGCGACATGGCCGTGGTGTTACGTGAGTTTCAGAATCACGGTTTTACCATTAATTACAAGAAGAGTCATTTCATTCCAACCACATGACTTCTTCATCTGGGGGCGGTGATCTACACAGCCAGAGGACAGGTTTTCCTGTTGCCGGATCGGGGCCAGGACATCAAGACCCGGGCGTTGCAGATATAGATACTGAGGTCTGTTCCTCTTCTCCAACTGTCACAACTGTTGGGGAAGATGGTATTGTGTATCACAGTCATTCCGTGGGCACGCAGACACACACGACCGCTGCAGTGGTTTCTGCTGCCGTTTCAGAAGACCAAACGCAGCACATCGACGGCGAAGGTTCATCTGCCACCTCAAGTAAGATTGTCTCTGACGTGGTGGGCGTCCCCTGCTCTCCTAAAAGGAGCCGTATTCCTCGAGGTCGATCGTCTCGTGCTGACATCGGACGCCAGTCTGGTGGGTTGGGGAGCCCATCTCAGGGATCAGGTGGTGCAAGGTCATTGGTCCCCGTCGGAGAGGGCGAACAGCATCAATTGGCTGGAGTTGAGGGCTGTTCACCTCGCTCTCCGCCACTTCAGCCCCATCTTGGAGGGACAACATGTGTTGTTCCGGATGGACAACATGATGACCAAAGCTCATATAAACCGCGAAGGGGGCACCAGATCCAGACCATTGATAATAGAGGCGGAACGTCTACTAGCATGGGCGGAACAACACAGCGCGTCCCTGAGGGCCGACCATATCTCCAGTATCTCAAATACACAAGCAGACTGTCTCAGCCGCGAACGCATCGATCCGGCCGAATGGTGTCTCCACCCGGATATTTTTGAGGACATCGTTCGTCGTTTTGGTCGACCTCTTGTGGATTTGTTCGCCACTCCACAAAATATTCATCTACCCAGGTTCTTCACGCGTTACCAGTGTGCAGAGGCGGAGGGCTGCAATGCCCTGCGATGCCCGTGGCCAGCCAGACTACTTTATGCTTTCCCACCCCTACCATTGGTCCCGCAGGTGATCCGAAAACTGTTGGCGGAGCGTGTAGAGATCCTCCTGGTCGCCCCTCATTAGCCACGCAGACCGTGGTACGCGGACCTGTTAAGTCTGTCCATTTCACCACCTTGGACAATTTCTCAGCAGGTAGTCTCTCTAAGCCAGGGGGTCATCACCCACCCGGATCCTCAGTGGCTCCAGTTGACCGTCTGGCATTTGAGAGGCTCCTGCTGAGGAAGGACAGACTTTCCAATTCAGTGATTGAGGTCATCCAGGCATCCAGACACCCTTCGACTACACGTATATACCAGGCAACCTGGAGGACGTTTATGAGCTGGTGCGCAGCCCATCATGTGGATCCAACATTGGCTGACTTCCCGGATGTGTTGGACTTCCTCGTGGACGGCTTGTCTAGGGGTTTCGCCCCTGCCACCTTGAGACGTCAGGTTGCGGCTCTTGCCACTGTCCTCACCTGCGAACCACACTGCCCACTACCACAGAATCCTCGTATCCGCAGCTTCTTGCTCGGTGCTTCTAATATGGCTCCGCCTGTGGTTCACAGGTTCCCGACTTGGGACTTACCTCTTGTTCTCCAAGCGCTGACTGGTCCACCGTTCGAGCCGCTTGCTTCGATTCCATTGAAGTTTTTGACATTCAAACTTACCTTTTTATTGGCCATCACATCTGCTCGACAAGTTTCCGAGCTGACCGCGCTGTCAGTGCAGAAAGACCTTTGCACATTCTTCTCTGACCGGGTGGTCATGCGGTTGGACCCATCTTTCACACCGAAAGTAAACTCCTGGTTCCACAGGGCCCAGGAGATCATACTCCCGAACTTTTGTCCTGACCCACGTGACCCTCGGGAGAAAAATTGGCACACCCTAGATGTCCGGAGGGCGTTATGCCGCTACGTCAAACGAACGGCATCATTTCGACTCTCGGAGGTCCTACTGGTTTCGTTCCACCCATCCAAAATGGGGCGGAGGGTGTCATCTGCCACCGTTGCTCAATGGATTAAAGCCTGCATCTCAACCGCTTATACCAGCAAGGGCAGACCTATTCCTGGCAAGATTTATGCCCATTCAACTCGTAGAGCGGCAGCTACGGCGGCCTGGGCGGCTCACACATCTGTCCTGGACATCTGTCATGCAGCATCTTGGGCATCTGCCTCGTCGTTCATACGACATTATAAAATAGACTCTCTGGCATCGGCAGAGGCATCCTTTGGTCACCGGGTGCTTGAACAAGTGATTGTTGGCCAGGGTTCAGTGAGCAGTCAGCTTCCCGGCCCATTGGTTGAGCTTGGGTAGATCCCAGCAGATGGATTGGAGGAGCAGTGTGTTGGAAAACCGACGTTGGCTTACCTGAAGGTCCCTTTTCGACATGCTGCGACTCCAATCCATACCCGCCCGTTTTTGGCTTCCTGTCCCTGACTTGTTGGTTGTTTGTTCCAGTTCAAGTTACCGTTTCCGGTTTCGCAAGTTCTTACACCTTCGTGAGGAAAGACTGACAGGGGTGCCACAGAGTGGGCGTGGTCAGCCAGAGGAGAATTCTACACTCAGTTTCCCCAGCAACAGGAGAAATGTCCCAGCAGATGGATTGGAGTCGCAGCGTGTCGAAAAGGGACGTTCAGGTAAGCCAACGTCCGTTTTGGTTTCTAACTTTTCTATTCAATCTTTTCTATTAATTTATTTTAATATCAATTGGTTAATTTAGGATTTTTTAACCTTTTATTATTATTATTTTTTTTTAGCCACCCAGCGACACTGTATTTGTGAGTTGGGTCTTGACATTAACAAGATACATCTTTATTTTATTTCTTTAATTCTTTGGCTTCCTTTTTATTTTTTTTATTTTTTTATTTTTTTTAATTAAAAGTTTTACAAAAGATACAAACATTTCCCCCCTCCCAGCCCCCCCTCCCTCAACCAGTCCCACCCTCTTACCCATCCCCCCACCCCTTTCCCCCAGTCCTCCCTCCCCACTCCACCCCTGAACTTCCCAGGACAAGCACAGGGTATTACATTCACAAACGTAGGATTAGAATATGCTAACATACGTTAGTTTAAAATTTTCCTTAGATCTTTAACTCCATGTATCTCAAACCATTATAAACATAAACTATAAGCTACAATTTAATTTAAATACTTCATTCATAAACTATTTGAAGTTGCTTAGTCCGATACTTGTTCTGAATATAGTCAATCCATCTTCTCCATTCCAATACATATCTTTCGTTTGAAAAGTCTTTCAAATATGCAGAGATTTTTGCCATTTTTGTCAGATGCACAATTTTTAACGTCCATTCCTCAACGGTGGGTACATCTTCCTTCTTCCAGTACTGTGCTACTAATAACCTAGCTGCTGTTATTAAATTTAATATCAATTTAGTTTCTATTACCGTACAATCCGTAACTATATCCAGCAAGAAAAATTGTGTAAATTTAATCTTTTTCTTTAAAATATTTTGAGTAATCCACCATATCTTTATCCAAAAGGCCTTAATTTTCTTACATGTCCACCATATATGGTAATACGTAGCATCCTGACACTACATCTCCAACACTTAGGTTGCAAATTTGAATACATACATGCTAGTTTTTTTGGATCTAGATGCCATCTATAGAACATTTTGTAAAAATTCTCTCTTAAATTTTGGGCTTGTGTAAATTTTACATTTCTAACCCATATCTTTTCCCACGTTTCCATCGTTATTACTTCTCCTATATTTTGTGCCCATTTTATCATACAATCCTTAACTAACTCCGTTTCAGAATCTATTTCCACTAATGCATTATACAACCTTTTTATGTGCATTTGGCTTTTATCTCTTATTTGTTTTATCAAATTCTCATCCTGTTGCAAAATACCAATTTTTTGATCTTCTCTCCATCTGGCCTGGAGCTGACCATATTGAAACCATGTTTTAATTACTCTGTCTTCCTTTAATTGTTGAATAGGTTTTAATTGAAATCTATTTCCCGCCTTATACAAAAGTTCCTTGTATGTATTCTCATCTTGTTTGAATAAAAATACACTTATATTCTCTATCGCGTGTCTGGGTATAGTCCAAATTGGTAATTTATCGTTTAATTTGTATTGATATTTTTTCCAGACTCGCAATTAAGCACTTCTTAATATGTGACTTTTAAAAGTCGTGTCCACTTTTTTATCATATAATAAATAGGCATGCCAGCCGTAGACCAGCCCATATCCCTCTAAATTTAATATCCTTTCCTCGGTTAAATTAGCGTTAAACGCTAATTGCGGTTAGGACAGCTGCGTCATAGTACAATCCCAAATTAAGCATTTTAAGACTCCCCTTTCTCGGGAATCTTGCATTATTCTCTGCTTTACACGTGGCTTCTTTCCTGCCCAAACAAAAGTATTTATACCCTTTTGCCACTGCTTCAAATTTTGATCTTTCTTAAGTATGGGGATCATTTGGAAAAGAAAGAAAAACCTTGGTAAAACATTCATCTTGTCTGCAGCTATCCTTCCCAACAAGGGCAGTTGTAATTTTTTTCCAACTTTCCATCTCTATCTGTATTTTTTGCCACAATGGTTCATAAATACACTGGTATAATTTGGTATTCGTAGACAGGATATTAACCCCTAAATATTTGACCTTCTTTACTACTTCAAATCCTGTTACCATTTCCATCTCTTCTTTCTGATTTCTAATCATATTTTTAGCTATTATCTTTGTTTTGGCTGCATTTATTTTAAAACCATATACTTGTCCATACACCTTGATTATGTCCATCAAAACCCTGATTGACTGTGCTGGTTGGGTCAAAGTGACAACCAGGTCATCTGCAAATGCTCGCAATTTGTAATCATACTGTCTAATTTTAATTCCCTTTATTTCATCTGACCCACTTATTTTTCAATAATTTTAATTTCAATAAAAATTGCCAATTCAGTCGATCAAACGCTTTCTCTGCATTGAGAAATATTAGCACTGCAGGGACCTGGTTGTTTCTCCCAAGTATTCTAGTATATTAACAATATGTCTTACATTACTTTTCATTTGTCTCCCAGTTATAAAACCTGTTTGATCATGATGTATCATTTGTTGCATAACTATCATTAGTCTATTTGCTAACACTTTAGCAAAAATCTTATAGTTTGTATTTAGAAGCGATATAGGTCTATAATTTTTTGGGTCTGTATGATCTTGACCCTCTTTTGGAATTAAAGAAATGAAAGCTGTCTTCCAAGATGGGGGTACCTCACCTCCCTGTTGTATATTATTAAATAACTCCTTCAGTAGTTCCAGCATATCCTCCTGTAAGTTTTTATAATAAGCAGCCATCAAGCCATCCGTCCCAGGAGCTTTACCCACTTTCAGTTGTTTTATTGTGAAAAAAAATCTCCTCAGAAGTTATTAACTGGTTTAAACTATCCTTCTGCTCTTGTGAAATTATATAAGTATTCTCATTCTGTAGATATCTATCTATATCTATATCTTGAATTTTATCAGCAACATACAATCTTGAATAAAACTCTAAAAAGGATTTCTTAATCAGCTCTTGCTGATAAACATCTTTCCCTTTAAATTTTATTTTCTCTATTATCCTTGATTTCTGTTTTTTTCTTAAGAAATAAGCTAGCCACCTAGCTGGTTTATTAGCATTACAAAAAGTGTTATGTTTAGCACATTGTAAGTTAGCTGCCACTTGGTCTGCTATCAACATATTAAATTACCCTTTAAGTAAATTAATTACCTCTTTAATCTTCTTATCTGCTGGGTTCATTATCAAAGCTTGTTCTTTTTTTATCTCTTCTTCTAATGCCTTCCTTTTTTCCCCCTGCTTCTTTCTACATTTATTATTCAGATATATCAAAATACCTCACATATATACTTTACTCGCATCCCACACCA
Organism: Ptyas mucosa; assembly: GCA_012654045.1. Taxonomy (NCBI): domain Eukaryota; kingdom Metazoa; phylum Chordata; class Lepidosauria; order Squamata; family Colubridae; genus Ptyas; species Ptyas mucosa. The sequence continues at coordinate 152,216 of WNWU01013213.1, forward strand.
TTTCCATAGGCGTACCCTTTTTCATATTTATAACAAAAAATTCTTCCATGAACTTCTTACATTCCTTTACATTTTCTTCATATCTAAACAAATTTTCATTTAACCTCCAAGACCTCTTGGATCCCTTTCCATACACCAATTCCACCCAAACTGAACTATGATCTGTTAGTATTCTTGAACAAATCTTTGTATTCTTCACCCTAGGAAAAAGATCATTAGTGAATAAAATAAAATCAATCCTTGAGAAGGATTGGTGTCTATCAGAAAAGAAGGCAAAATCTTTCTCTATTGGGTTTCTTTCGCGCCAAATATCCTTCAACTCCCAATCCTCCATCATGTCAAAAAAGGACTTTGGCAGTCTTGCTCTTGTTAAAAAATTTTGCTTGGGTCCCTTCTTATCTTTTTTAATATCTAAGACTCCATTCCAGTCCCCAAGTAAAATACATGTTTTATAATTCCACTGTGTCAACTTTGAGTGTAGCAATTTATAAAAATTTTCCTGTTGTTGATTCGGCGTATAATCTCCAATTAGAAGTAATTTTTCTCCTTTCACCAAAAGTTCAATTGCTAAGAATCTTCCTTGATCATCTGCTTCAATTAATCCGGTGGCGCCGCGTTGTGTTGCAGACGCCCGTTCATGGGCGCCCATTCCTCAGTTCCATAAAAGCCGCCAGAACAGCAGAAAAGCGCTGTCTGGCAGCTTGAAAAATCTCTCCCCAGGCAAAGGGGAGAGGGAAGAGCAGGCAGGCGGAGGTAGAGCTACCCAAGCACCCTAGAGAAAACTCTGGGGCGCGAAGGGCGAGAGCTCCCTAGAAGCCTGCCAAGCAGCTCTGGACCCAGGGACGTTTCTGTGGATACAGAGCAAGACGCCACGACCACATCTGGAATTAAGGACTGAATTGGATACTTTAAATTGCTGCAGGCGGGACAAGCCAGGAGAGACAAGACTGCAAGTATTTTTGACTTAACTCCAAAGTGTATTGCCTCTTTCGGAAGTACTAATCAAAGAAAATGGAAACAAAATGGCGATTGAGGCTTGAAAGGGTGTGGAAAGTGAAAGTTAAGGGAAAGTCCTGTTTAAAGCCCTAGTCTTTGTTGGAAAGTAAATTTGTTAAAGAAAGAGGAGGACTCTTAAAAATACTAATTTAAGATAAACAGAAAAAGAAAAGGACTTTCTGATTTTGTGGAAACTTTTCTTTTGGCTGCTGGTAGGCAAAAATAAAGAGGCTGCAAGACAGGAAAAGGGAGGGGGAAAGTAACCCACACCGGAAAATGGCTTCAAAATCAGTAAAGACTGTTCCTACTAAAGGGTCTGGGAGTGCTGGCAGCTCTCCAGCCCACACCTCGAGATTGCAAGTTCTTATTCCCCCAACAGAGCCACGGATTTTAACGTTAGAAATGTTATAAGAAGCTTTAAAGGGAACACAGAATAAACTTGCCATTGTGATTGATGAGAAGATACAATCAATTTCAAAGGAGATTTCAATTCGGAATCAGGAAATTAGGGAAGATATACTTTTGGCATTTCAAGGTCTGGCAGGTCATACTGAAATTTTGGATGACAAGGTAGATGAGATAAAACAATCTAATGAAATTCTGGAGAAGAAATTGGAGGTAGCCCAGGAAAAAATTGAAAGAGCTGAAGCTGATGTTACAATGATGCAATACAGAGATATGGAATTTGCCCTAAGAATAAGAGGGGTGAAAGAGAATAAACAAGAGAATCTGAAAGAGATGATGTCAGAGGCATTGGTGCAGGTGTTGGGAGAGCAGAAAGTCGACCTTGGCTGGCAGATAGACAAGATATATCGCGTCAATTCATGGGTGGCCAGACAGAAAGACCTACCAAGGGACATTGTAATATATTTTACTACAAGGAGACTACGTAATGAAATTTTACAAGCTACCTTTAAAAACAAGTTACAAGTAGAAGGTCAGGATGTTATGACAATGAAGAAAATTCCCCCCAAAATGTTGAGGGCCAGAAGGGAGTATTCCTTTTTGGTGGATGAACTGAGAAACCACCAGATACAGTACAGATGGGAAGTGCTAGCTGGATTAGTGGTCAACTACTCTGGAGAAAGATATCGGCTTAACACAATATGGAAAGCAAGAGATTTTTATGCCAATGTGCTAAAGGCTGGACCATCAAAATCACAAAAAGTTAAAAGAAAGAAGGATGAGGTGGGGGCAAGGAAAGGAGAAAGAGAAGAATTGCTGGCAGTAGCTCAGGGGGGAGTTTCGACCAGTCAAGAAGACTTTCTACAAATACAGATGGATTTAATTGATATAACAGATGAGCCAAAGGATCAAAGACAGACCAGAGCTAAACGTAAGGAAGACCTTAGATTGCAACAATTGCAGATGGCAACTTGAGAAACTACAAAGATAGAAGCTGTGGGAGGAGCCAGACCCAAAGGTCAAATGAAGCAAGACCATCAGCAAATGCTCCAAAAGCTTCAGAGATTTAAGGATGGGAACTAGATTCCTAACCTGGAATGTTAATGGCTTGAATTCACCACAGAAGAGGAGGAAAGTATTCCATTATTTTAAACAATTTTAAAATGATGTAATTTGCTTGCAAGAGACTCACATTAGAATACAAGATCAAAAATATTTAATAAATGCAAGATTAGGTACACACTACATGGCAGCAGTACCAGAGAAGAAAAATGGTATAGTTATATATTTGAAAAGCGATTTAATTGCAAAATTAATTGAGGCTTCCTTTTTATTTTTGTAGTCTCTTTCTGTGTTTTGTAAAAAAAATAATTATCCTGAAAGTGAATAGTGTGATGGATATATGCTTAAAATATATTAAAGGCAGTTATTGACCACAAGATTGACCATTCCCATTCAGATATTTTCAAAATCTCAATGAAATTTCAGTGTTTGCATGAATAAAAAAAGAATGAAAATATTCCTTTTTTTTCAGGCCAAAACTAAATGTAATTTTTGATCTGATGCCAAGATTTGGGATTCAGTGAATGCTAATGCTAATACCAAAGACAGGTGAGATTCCTTAAGAAAAGGGGTAAGGAAGCTTCATGAGAATATCAGAGCTAAAATACTTTGTATACTGTCTTAATTGCCTTGCCAGGGCTGCAGAGAATAAATTATTTTACAAAGCACTTTTAGACAGCATATTCAGAAGGCTGCTACTACAAAAATAACTATTTCATTTGGAATAACTACATAGCTTCCATATTTGGGTATGAAATGACAAGAAGGAAGGCAGCACACAAGGAGTACAGTGTTCAGAGTATTCTTTGAACTCCGGATACCAATCTACTTAAGAGAGAGTGAATAACTGAAAAGATTGATTGCATGTATGTGTGTATGTGTAATTGTGTATGGAGTAAATAAAGGTGAAGTGAAAGGCAAATTACATTAATAAAATAAATAATGGAACATAAAAGAGTATGTAGCTGCTGTTCTTTTTCCAAAAGGAACTATTACCCCTCATAAGGACAGAATTGTTAATTTCCACTTTGATTAATATTGGAAATCAATGGTTGATTTGGTTGGTGGTCATTAAAGAAATGTTCAGCAACACTTTTGTAATGGGGTAATAACACTGCAATACTGTTTAAAATTTTGCCGGCCTGATATTTTCATATATGTTTGACTACAAATCCCCAAATTCCTACCCAATACATCATGTATCTTATATTATAAATTAACTTGCTATGAAGTGTTTTATAAAAATGCACATAATCCTATATAGAAATAAAATACATAATCGCTATCTAATAATCTGTACAGAGTTTATGTTAATCCAAGGCTATTCAAGAAATGCATGTTGCCCTTTTTTATAGCTAAGCAAATTATATATAATAGGATTTTTAAAACTTTTTTGTTTGATCAATTAACTTCTGTATATATCAGATTAGGTCTTGTTTCCAAGCCAATTTTACAGAAATGACCTTTCTTCCATGATTCTTTGAATCCTGTCTTGTACCATTGCTAAACCGATCCCTAGTCAAGATTGACTACTCTAATGTTCTTTATATAGAACAATGTTTAGAAAACAGTTTGTTTGATGCATTTCAAATGGTTTACTCATGCAAAGTACAGAATTCCATGATCCCTGGGGAGAAAGATCTGACAGTTACCGCTGTTATCATTTCCTAATTATTTTTATCTTAGAAGCATTGGAAATAAATTAAAATGTTGAAATCAAGCAGATGATCCCTCTCAGCATTGGACTTCTCATACTACATCCCTTTTCCCCAATAAACTTTGGTAATGTCCATCAGATTGCTGCTGCATAGAGCATCAGAAATCATCTTGTTGTAGGTCCATTAAAATCTGGCATTGGATTTAGGGTCAATACCAAGAGTATAAAGTGATTTATGTCAGTACAGTATAATGACATTGCTTAACACAATAAAGTCAAATTGGTTTTTATAAAATTGAACATTTAATAAATATTTTGAATTTGATTTATAAATTTCATCACAGATGCCAGGGCAATTTAAATTGTAATTGAACTGATATACTACTCATGGACTTTAACATTCACAAATTAAAAGAAATCGATTCATATCTTTATGAAAAGTGCAAATATACTTCAGTTAAGAATTGGAGGGGTTTTTTGCTTTATTCTAGCAACAACAATAGTAATCTGTATAAATATCCAGAACATTTTTTTCATATTTTCCTTTGCATGATCTTTGCCTGATCTTATGCACTGGTTTGTTGTATCTGAGAATAATTTTCAACATATTGTTACATAAAAACCCTTCTGTATGTAGTAAGAGTTGATTATAGCAAAGCCCGTGCTTTTGGTTATAGAAATAGTCCATTACTCTTGATTGATGGCCCAATGGCTGGAAGTTCTTAATCAGAAATCTACACAGTTGGAAACTAATATGACACCAGCAGAATATTGGATTCTGAGAATTGGAGTAGGAATTCTTTCATTTAAGTGTCAAAATCTTTTCAATTGACTAGTGAAAAATGTTGAAAATATTTTGAAGCTTAAATGAAAGAGTTCACATTTCCTTTCTGGAACTGTCTGAATAACCTGTTCTGTTTTGTAAATTGTCTGTGTATTGGATTGGCAGATGTTTCCTCTGTTTTATCATTTTTATAGAGTTTTTTTGGCATTGGATTGTCTTCTAGGAAATTCTGTCCCTAATCTCATCTTCAGACCTTTTAACAGGGTACTTGTTCCCATTGTAACCTTGTTGCTAACTATCCACACCTTCTCTCTCCTTCCATCTTCCCCAATATTAGATCTTTTTCCCAGAGAGCTAGGTTATTGCATAAATGTCCACATTAAGATAATTTGAGCCTGGACGTTTACACATCTAGTGGCTTGATTCACTTAATGATCTATTGGCTTGTTTTCTTGACTGACCTTGTCATTTCTTCTCCAACACCAATGTTCAAAAGCATCAATATTGTTCCTGTCCTGCTTCTTCAGAGTTCAACTTTTACTTCAATGGACTGTCACAGAGAATGCAGTTGCGTTCCCAATTATGATCTTTGTAGTTATAGACCCTTCACAGCATCTGAATATCTTTGCTGAGGCCTTTGTAGTTCTTCTACCCTGTAGCATGTTTCTTGACTGCTTGTTCCTTTACTGTTGATGGGTGAGCCTAAAAGTCAGAAACTATACACCACTTTGATATTTTCACTGTCAGTTCTAAGACATAGGCAAATTTGCGTTCTATAGTAATATAATATTATGTCTGATCTTTAATTGTCTGACTTGCATTTTGCTAGCATTCCTTATTAAGAACGGATCACCTATTAGCAATTCTGATTTTCATTGATGTGTATTAGGAAATTTCAAATGAGAAATTTAAAAGTAAAATAGCTTCACTACCATTCAAAACAGTCTCTAAAATGTAATAGTTTCACATTTAAGAATGTAAAATCTGATATTGAAAATGTCCCAAAGGCCAAAGTCTAATGAACAGATTACTCTTTCAGTTTTTGTTTATTTCAATAATTATTTATTATTAAGTTGAATAGTTTGATTAGGACTGAAAGCTGTAGAAACTTACTGAGGAATTTTGCACCAGTCAGCTTCACAAGGTTGTTTTTGTGAATATAAAATGAAGGGATAGACTCATGCAAAAAAGGCAGTTTATGGAGAAGCTTGCACTTGGGATAGAAAGAAACCTGCAAAAATAGGAATGCTATGTGGGGTTTCTGGTATCTTATTTTTATTTTTAAAAAAATATTTTTTAAACAAAAAAACCCATAAAAACATCATCCTTCCAAACAATTACAGACAGTGTTTTGATCGGTAAAAATCCTTTCGTGCTTCCAAAATTTTCAAAATATCTGACAAATGTACTTTTCCTAACAGAAAACAAGTATTTACATATTTTTAAATTTCATTTCATATATAATATTTCATCTCCGTGCTTTATTGTCTATCCATTGATAAAATAACTCCCATATCAAATAATATTGTTTATCTTCCTATTCTCTTATTTCAAATGTCAGTCTACTCATTTCAGCACAGTCCAGCATTTTCTTAATAATTTCTTCATCAGTAATTATCTTCTCTCCTTTCCAGTTTTTAGCAAATACAATTCTAGCTGCTATTAAATATTCACAATTAAATATTGCAGTTCTTTATTGAATGTCTCGGGTAAGATCCCTAATAAAAATGTCTCTGGTTTAAAGTCAATATGTTTCTTTATCATTTTTTCCAACCATGTGTGTATCTTAGTCCAAAATCTCCTTGCTTCTACGCATGTCATATAGTAATAGGATCCTGGGGTTTGTGGTATCTTATCCTCAGTAGTTTAAGAGTCCAGAGGATAGTGAAAACAAAGCCTGGTTCCTGCTCTTTCCTGTCTCTTTCCTCACTGTAATTCCACCCAGAGGTGGGCTTCAGCCGGTTTGCATCGATTCAGGTGAACTGGTTGTTAACTTTTGCCCAGTTCAGAGAACTGGCTAATCCCACTTTTGGCTGGCCCTGCCCATCCTACCCTGCTCCTCCCAGGAGTTCCCCCACGGCCCGTTTTGATTTCCAGGTTGGTGCAGGAGGCCGTCCAGACCCAAAACGGGGCACGGGGGGCATCATGCAGCCCCCCTTCAGCCCGTTTTGGCTTCCAGGATGATGCAGAAGGCCTTCTAGGCCCAAACTGGGGCATGGGGAACGTCGTGCAGGCCCCCCCCATAGCCCTTTTGCCTTCCAGGGTGGTGTAGGAGGCCTTCTAGGCACAAACCCCTGCTCTAGGGTGAATTGGGAATGGGGATTTTGCATTATTATTACTGTGGGGTGAGTTGGGAATAGGGCAAGAATATGATAATGAAATTTTATAAACTCATAATAGGATCTAGTACTTTATTGTGCCCAAATATATAATTATTTTTCTGCATAATTGATTTAAGCCCTAGATAGAATTAGAAGGCATATAAGCCAGATAGAGAAGCATATGCTTACAAGATGTAATCCAAATAAACAACTTCTTGAAAATCTAAAGTATTACAGGATACATATGGACGGCAAAAAGTAAACAGCAGCAATAGCACTTAGACTTGTATACCAATTTATACTGCTTCACAGCTCTCTCTAAGCAGTTTACAGAGTCAGTATATTATTTCTAACAATCTGGACCCTCATTTTATCAATCTTGGGAGGATAGAAGGCTAAGTCATATACCTATGCAGCCTGAGGGTTTTCTCTTTTTTCCTCACTCAGGGTCAGTGTTACCCCTTTCTTTAAAAGAAAAACTGTTCTAAGACTATTTTTGCCAACATATGACAGAATGAAAGAGGTTTTGACACTATTACATTTGGATAGATAGATAGATAGATAGATAGATAGATAGATATAGATATAGATATACACATACACATACACACAAATGTTTGATTCTTTCGTCGAAGTTCTATATCATTCTTTTACAATCCTACCAGACAATCCATTTTATAAGCAACTTTTTCTAACAAATGCATTTTGTTTTCAACTTTCCCCAATACATACATTTTGTATATGCATTTGGATCAATATAGATATTTATTATAAGCAAGTTTTCCATCTGAGAAATATTTCAAGATGAACATAGTGAACACTGTGTACTGTTATGTCTGTTTGAATCACAAATTGTGTTTGGCAGATTGTTCCATTTCATTTGAAAAAAAATCAATGACAGATTTATCTGTATTCCTAAAACATAGAAATATTTCTAAAAATCATTTGCTATATGTCCCTTCCCTGTTTCTACAAAAAATAGTAAAGACTTCAAATATGTTGCTATTTCATTTAAGTGAAAAATCTATATCCTGATGCACAATAGCCAGTGAGCTATGTTTTATATTTAGTTTTCTCTATTACTTCACTTTCAAATAAATTACACAAAAATCTCTCTCAGAAAATAATAATACATTCAGAACGATCTTTGGTGCTCTGGTGTGGAAAAGAATAGCCCATTTGCGATTCCCAAGCAGTTTATTAATTTAATTTATTGTAATGTTCTGCCATCTATGATGCCGATTTTGTATTCAGTTATCTAGGTAGGCATATTCACATTTAAATTTAGACCATATGCATTTATATTTCCACAGAATTTGAATTTCCCTAGAAACAGAGAAATATTGAGATGAAATGATAACTATTGCTATCCTTAAGATAGTATTTCTTATTACATTTTATACAGAAACACAAATGTCACTATAAATCTTCAGTGCAATAGTGCCATTGTTCAGAATTGCCTAAATGGGGAGAAGCCAATTGTTTCTCTTTTGTTCAGGATGTGTGCGGTTGTGTATATGTGACATGTCAGCAAAATCAAGTTAGACAATTTTCAGGTTCTTTATATACCAAGCTCAAAGAGTTTGCCATCCCTGATCTATATCAATAAAAGCATATTCTATCTTTTATTATGGAACTTTGTTTTTTGACCTAGCCAACCTTAAAAGGCTCAGTGAAGGAACATTGGACTTGCCTGAAGGTTCTTTCTCCTTGCGCTGCTGGAGAGTCCATTGAACGGGCTGTTCTCATATCCTCGGCAAATGACTGAGTTACTATATCTTTAAGAGATGCCTTCCCTTCCAGTTAGGCTCCAGTTTATCAACGAAGGTCCGGATCTGAAAAATACTGAAACTTAAACAAAAACAAACTAGTAACCAAGGTTGGACCCCAATAGACAGAAAGGGAGGGTATGGACTCTCCGGCAGCGCAAGGAGAAAGAACTTTCAGGCAAGTCCAATGTTCCTTCTCCCTTGCGCTGCCCAGAGAGTCCATTGAATGGGATATACCCAAGCTAAATATCCCTTGGGCGGGAAGAGGAAGAAACTTGATCCTGGTCAGTTGGCAGGACCTGTTGTAGCACTCTACGCCCAAAGGCGGCATCGGCTGATGCAAATTTGTCTAACCAGTAGTTGCAGATGAATGGAGTAGGCGAGGCCCAAGTGGCCACTTTGCAAATTTCGAGAAGGGAAGCCTGAGTGGCCCAGGCTGCCGAAGTGGTGGCACTCCGCGTTGAATGGGCTGTAATGCGACGTGGGCAAGGCTTGTGCTGGTTGTCATAGGCCATGGTGATGCAGGCCTTGAGCCAATGGGCGATAGTTGCTGATGACACCCTGGAACTCAGGGAAGCGGGCTGGAAGGAAATGAATAATGATTCTGACTTTCGAATCGAGGTGGTTCTGTCGACATACTTCCGCAAGGCCCTGCGGATGTCCAGGGAGTGCCATCGTCATTCAGAAGGAAGCTTGGGCTTAGGACAAAAGTCAGGTAAGACTATCTCCTGGGACCAGTGGAACCAGGTATTGACTTTTGGAATAAATGTAGGGTCCAGCCGGAGGACCACCCAGTCGGAATGGAATATGCATAGGTTGGTGCGCATGGAGAGTGTTGCTAACTCCGAAATGCGATGTGCGGAGGTGAGTGCCATCAGGAACGAGACTTTGAAAGTTAGAATTTTCAAGGAGACCGATCCCAAAGGGCGACTCTGTCAGGGCACATAGAACGAGACTGAGGTCCCAGGAAGGATACCTGTGTATAGTGGGCGGATGGAGGTTAGCTGCACCATGTAGAAAGAAACAGACACGTGGATGTTTGGCAAGAGTGGAGGCTCCACCAACATCAAGGATGGTCGCAAGGGTGGCAACCTGCCACCGCAAGGTAACAGACGGTGAGCCTGGAGTTCAATCCCTCTTGGAGGAATTCCAAAACTTGGGAAACAGATGTGGAAGTAGGAGCTGCACGCAAGTTGTCACACCAGCAACTAAAAGTATGCCAGGTAGCGTCATAAATACGAGTCGTCGAGCGGTGGCAAGACACGAGTATGGTGTCAATCATTCAGCTGAAAAGTGGTCCCACTTCAGGATCGTCCTCTCAATTTTCAAGCAGCTAGCTGGAACCACTGAGGATTGGGGTGGTAGACGGCCTCCTGACGGAGAGAGAATTGATCCAGGGGTATTCGCCAAGTGGGGGACTGGGACAGACTGAGAAGGTTTGCAAACCAACTCCGGCGGGGCCAGTGTGGGGCAACAAAGATAACATCCACACCCTTCTGCAGAACTTTCCTGAGAACCTTGGGAATCAGATGAATCGGTGGAAAGGCATAGAGCAGGAGAGGAGGCCATTGGCAATGGAGGGTGACGGTCCCCATGGCTCCCGGTGTCCAATCCGAGTGAAGAATCGCTGGAGCTATGCATTCGCGGGACTGCCAAAGAGATCCACTTGAGAACGTCCTAAGATAGTTGTGATTTGAAGAAATATCTCGGGAAGCAGTTGCCACTCCGCGGGATCGAGAGTAGTCCTGCTGAGCCAGTCTGCGTGTGTGTTGGTGACGCCGGAGATGTGCTCGGCATGGAGAGAAAGATGAGTCTCCACCCAGCAATCCAGATCTGCGGCCGCTCACATAAGAGCTCTGGAGCAAGTGCCCCCTTGCCTGTTCACATGGGCCTTGGCTGTCACGTCCGTCTGCAGAAGTACGTGATGGCCCAAAAGCTGGTTTTGAAAATGATGAAGCGCCAGATGGGCAGCGTGCAACTCCAGCCAATTTATGTCGTTCTGAAGATCCACGTGGGACCAGCGACCCTGAGTGAAATGGGATTGAAAATAGGCCCCCCACCCAAATAGACTGGAGTCTGTGGTAAGAAGCAGACGCAGAGGGTCATGGAATAGATTGCCTCTCTTGAGTGTGGGAGATCTCCACCATCAAAGGGATGGTGGAGGTACCTTGATCCAATAGTTTGACGTACCGGTGCCGGACCGTTGACAGGGCAAGAGGAGCTATTGGAGGGGGCGGGAGTGGAGCTGTGCCCACGGAATGATCGACAAACAGGAGATCATGAGCCCCAACAATTGGGACAACAAAAGAAGGGGTACTGTTCTGAGGGACTGCACTTGCTTCATGGCTTGATGAATGGTGGCCATGCGTTCTGTAGAAAGGAAGACGAGGCTGGAGATGGAGTTGATGAGTGCTCCTAAGTGAACAATCTCGGTAGAGGGAGTGAGGTGACTTTTTTCCCAGTTGATGACAAAGCCCTGCTCTTGGAGCGCCCTGAGTGATACCTGGAGGTCGACTTCTGCCTGTTGGGATGAGGAGGACAAGATTAAGATATCATCTAGATAACAGAGCAATCTGACTGGCTGTGCTCTCAGACGCGCGGCCATGGCATCCAAAAGCTTGGTGAAGGTATGAGGGGCGGAAGACAAACCAAAGGGTAAAGCCGAATATTGGAAATGGGCGCCCTTATAACAGAACCTAAGGAATTTGCAATGAGCCAGCCTGATGAGAACATGCAGGTAAACCTCCCTTATATCAACAGAAGTCATGAAATCTCCATGTCTGGTGGTCGCTAATATGGTATGCAGAGATTGCATCTTAAAGCGTCGATAATGGATATAGCGATTTAGACATTTTAAATCAAGTATAGCCCTGTAGCCCCCCAACTTTTTTTGAACCAGGAAGAGAACAGAGTAGAAACTGAAACCCCAATGGTCAGAGGGTACAGGCTCAATAGCATGGATGGCTAGGAGGTGGTGGATTTCGGCCTCTATCAAGGTCCGTTTGGAAAGATCCATGGACATGGAGCATTGAATGAATCTGCGTTGACTCAGAAACAAATTCAAGGGTCACCCCAGGGAAATAGTCTGGAGAATCCATGCGTCGGTGGTCATGCTGTGCCCCATGGATGTGTAGTTGGCGAGCCGACCCCCAATGGGCTCAAGGCCTGAAACACTACTTGTTCTTGCGGTAGGGATGGAAGTTAGACCCCCTAAAGGGGCATCGAGACTGGGGATGGCGTGAGTGCTCCCGAAACTGTTGCCTATCCAGGACCCTGGTCAGAGGGATGAGGAAAGGACCACTGGTATGCCGGGGATGAAAACCCAGGATCTGAAGATTGAAAGGAATGTCTGCGGTACGCATAGTTGGAATGCTGAAATGGACGGCCAGAGGTGTAGGGAAGCACTTTCTTTTTGTCCCTACATTCCACTAAAATGGGATCTAACACATCTCCAAAGAGGGAGCCATCTTTAAATGCTGCTGATGCCAACCACCACTTGGTTCGCATGTCTGCTTGCCAGTGGTGTTGCCAGAGCAGAGGTTTGGAAGCAATATTGGAGGCCAATGCTCAGGATGCAAACTTCGCCGAATTGAGCATAGCATCGGCAGAATATTCGGCAGCAGTGATCAGTTTGTTGATGTCCTGATGCGCTTGAACATCATCAGTGGGTAGTCTGGGAAGACTCACAGGCAACTTGCCTCGAAGGTTGGGCAGGCTTATGTGTCGAAATCGGAGCAGCCAAAGGGGCTAAAATGCCTCTCTGCGTGAGGGCTGCATCTATTCCTCTGGTCACCGTTAATGTGATAAGGTTACAGAGTTCCTGCAGCATGGTGGAAGTCTGATCCTCCACTGGGCGGAGCCCTGCAGCAGTGGGGGTGAAGGTTGCGGATGGTTTAGACACCCATGATGACTTGGACGGTGGCGTAGTAGAACTGGAACCCTGGGCGAATACCTCCCGAATTACAGCCTGGTTCTGCCGCGCTGTAGATGGGGAGTTTGGAGACCACTGAGAGGTGTCTTGCTCCTGCGGTGGAGAGAGGTCTGATCGAGATCCATATTAGGTGGATCCACAGGGTCCGCAGTGACTGGGATGGTGCCAACAGCCGCCTTCTTTTGTGCCTTGTCAATTTGCTTGCTCAAGAAGCTATTGCCTGACTCGGTGATTTGTCCCTGGATGAATTGGATCTCGATTTAGAAGTGTTCTTTTTGCTGGTAGATGGAGTAAGAGACCTAAATCTGGGACAGGAGAACGACTGTGATCTGCTATTGCTGTCAATCTGTAGCAAGTAGAGCAAATGGCTTCAAGAAAGGCAGTGGAACTGTCAAAACTGCTCCGCTCACCTAAAGGTGATAAGTAGCATGACAGACCAAAGACAACACCAAGTGCCAGATTATGGCCAACCCCAGAGGGCCTTGAATGAGAAGGGTCTGGAGCTGACAACACAACTCAACAACTGACCAAAAAGGTCCCTAAAAATGGCTGACAGTCGACAACACAGCTGCCAGAACACCCAAGGGAATGTCAGGAAGAAGCGCCTGTGAGCTGGCGAAATGGCCCCTTTCTGCTCCGCCTTGAGGGAAATCTAAAATGGTGCGGATCTGTCAATAAGGGCTGCTGCCCGCCAAACAATGCGTCCTGGGTAACTGCAGCCGACGGAATGGCTGCCAACCCCACTATTGCCAATTAGGATCAAATCAGTAGAGAAGCGCTAAATTGAGCATGAGGTAAATATGTGAGAACCGATGAAACGGTTCTTTAATCAGTCCGTGAGGCAAACAAAATGGCAACTGTAAGCCTCAACACTCCCGCACACCAAAGGGAAAGGCTCCCGAAAGTGCCTGCAGCCAACTAAACGGCTCCTACGGGCACAGCAAAGATCCCAGCAGGGAGAGCTTAGTCCCGACAACACAGGACTCTGCTCAATCCCCCATTGCGTGAAGCTGACACCACGGCTTCGATCGCGCACTACTCACTGACAACGTAAGGTCTTAGAAGCCAGATCTTGCAGCCTGCAGGCATGCCGAATGACAGGAGAAGCATCAGCATTGAGTCGCTGCTCTGCTGAGCAGCGCTCAGCAAGCGTGAAGCACACAGGCAACCGCAATTGAAGCCGAATCCAAATATACGCAGAAATGGAGTAGAAGTGAATGGAGCCAGAGAAATTACTCAAATAGAGCGTCCATTGAAGGAGCTAAGTAGAAAACAGTCTTGAAGGCCGGACTGAGTTAATGAACTGAAACTTAACCAGAAAGAGAGGCGTCTCTTAAAGATATATTAACTCAGTCATTGGCCAAGGACATGAGAATAGCCCATTCAATGGACTCTCTGGGCAGCACAAGGGAGAATATTTTGTACTTAGCATAAACTAGAAAGAAAGAAATGAGAAACATTTTCTTCTATCCTTTATGATCATGAAAAATCAGAAATTAATTGCAATGCATTTCTAAACAAAAAATGGATATGTCTTTTAATGGTCAATGTTTTGTCAACTGTAGTAAAACAAACTTACTTGTCCTTAGATGATAACAGTTTTCTTCAATGTTACTGTTTTTAATTGAAGTATACTTCAATGTTTGTTGAAAATTATAGCGTTAAGCCTTTAAAAAATAGATCCCTATTGCCTAATAGAACAATGGAATTATAATTTGCTCAGTAGACTGATGTATCTTTTTGATGGAACTTCTTTTTAGTTTGGCAGATGCTCAAATATTGTCAAACACTTAATATGAAAAAGTGAACAACTTTTAAATAAACAAGCAGTTCTCATTGAGCGTGGGGCAGCGGTCAGGAATGGGTTAACTCCTATCTGATCTAGATGGATTGAGTCTGCAAGTTGAGAAGCTCCTCCCCTTCCTTTAGCTCCCCAGCTTTCAGACTCAGTCTGATATGGATCAGACACACCTTTCTGAGCTGCCATAAGTTTTTGACCATTGGCACCAAGCAATTGGACCGCTTTGGCAATTTTGCTCCCTATTTCTGGTTGAGCGCTTCCAGTGAGAAGGGCTTCGCGCCCGAGCCCGCTGAGGACCACTTTGCAGTGTAGGAGGTTGAAGGCTCCTGGCTGCTCGAGCCTTCCCCCCCTCCAACCAGTGTGAAGGGCTCACGCCTGAACCCGCTGGCCATAGTGGACAGTAGGAGCCTCCCAGCCTTCTGGTAGCAGGCTCCTTCATTGCAGAGAATTATTTCCCTTTCCGCATATAGGGACATATTGCGTCTGTTTCCTTCGAGCACAGTGAGCGCTTATTGCCTTAAAGCGCAGTGAGTGCTGCTTGGTTTCAAGCGTGGTGAGCGCTGCTTGGTTTTGAGTGCAGTGAGCACTATTCCGGGTTCCGGCGGGTCGGGCTGCAGCTGACCTCCGCTCAAGGAGACCTCCTCAGCGGCATCTCTGCCAGCCGGCAGAGCACTATTTCAGCATCTCCTGGGGGCGCTCCCCCCATACGCCTACAGCCTGGGACTTCACAGCAGATCCTCCCGGAACACCTTGGGGGCTGCACCAGACCTATTTCCTCCCCCGACATGGTAACGGGTCGACCGGGGGAGCGGGACCCTTGTGCGGAAGCGGAGCATTTTGGTTTGCTTTAGGCTCCATTCTACCGCGCTCCGGCTGCCATTTTGAGTGCATGCCTCATGGTCCTTAGAGGCCTAGCGGCAGCCAACCCTATTCAAAATGGCCACCGACATTCCAAGCATTCCTCCAAATGTGCGGCGCAGGAGAGTGAGGCACCAGGCCCCTCTACCTCCATCCCTTCCAAATGGGCAAAGAAGTCCCAAACTCCTCTAAGGAGACAAAAGCCATAGCAGCCCTGGCCAAGGAGGAGCTCAGGCTCCACCAAGCCATTGAGCGGTCTATTCAAAAGGTCCTGAAGGAAGCCACTTCCGAAGCCTACCGGCTCAAGATTCCTTGCCCTCTCCTTCAGGAACTTTGCCCAATCCTGCTGCAATGGCCTCCCCAACAGAAACCTTGGGGGCTCCCATGGTTTCCATTCCACCCTTCTCCCCGGATGGTGACCCGGCTTCCGTCCCTATTCAAGGGGAAGTACATGAGGCCCTTTTTGGCCCTCAATCAGAGCCTACCCCCCAAGGGATCCTTCACCCTGAGCTCCATCACCACCTCGACCAGTGGTGGCATCTACCTCCCAGGCTGCTGGGAACTCCCAATCGGGGCAGACTATCTCCCCAGAGTTGGCATCCTTTATCCAAGGGGCCATACAGAAAGGGATCCAGCTCGAACTTCAGCGCAGAACTGCCTCCTGGGTCTCGGGCTCTGCCTGCTCCCACGTAGATGTGGAGGGCTCTCATTTAGCAGATATTCAGGCCCCAGGCCCCTCCATGGGTTCTTTAGGCCATCCGTCCTTGGCTGATGAGGACATCAGGGATCAGGATCTTTCAGATGATGGGGACCTTATCCCTGATCAGCTTTCATTTGTAGGGCTTTTTAAGTCCCAATTGTTTAGGTCTCTGTTGCACAAGGCCAAGATCACCACTCACCTGGGTTCTCCCCGGTCAATTTCTTCCGTTCCAGGAGATGTATCTGTTCCTTCAGTTCCTCTGTTCAAGGAACTGGTGGCACCTTTTAATCTGACGGGCCCTCCCGAGGATAGTCTCCGCCCAGAAGACAGGCGGCTCAAACATTCTCTGGTCAAATCCCACTTAGCTTCGGCCTGGTCTGTTAAGTCGGCCATGACCTTTTCTTTTTTCAACAGGGCTTCCATCCTTTGGCTGCGTCAGCTGCAGGACCGGTTTCCCTTATCGGATGTCCGGTCACAGCAGAACATTAATAAAATCCTGGCTGCTTTGGAATATTCCACAGACACAACTTTGAATTCGTCTTGCTTTGCAGCCAAAGCTATTGGCTCCTTGGTGGCAGCCCACCGCCTTTTATGGCTGCGCCCATGTCAGGCTGATGCCAAATCCAAGTGGCACCTGGCCGCATCCCCATTTGGGGGTTCGGCTCTCTTTGGGGCTCCCCTAGAGCCATTATTAATTGAATCTAAGGATAAGAGGCGTATCCTACCAAATATGTTGCGTAGATTGGAGCAACGCTCCTCTATGTCCTTTCGTCCCTTTCGGACACCCGAGGCCAACTTTTCTGGTAACAGGCCCCAGAGGTTCTTCCATCCCGTCCTCGCCTCCAGGACCATCAGGGTCCCCAGACTCTCAGGGGACAATTTAAGCGTCCCTTTCGAAGGGGCCACGGTCATCCCTTCCGCCTCTCCCTTTGACTGCACGTCTGCCCCTCCCATTGAGGGCCACCTGGCTCTTTGCTGGCCAATGGGAGGCAATCACACTGGACGCTTGGATCAGGGAGACAGTCAGGTGGGGCCTCTCCCTGGATTTCCTCTCCACACCCCCAGACCGGTTTCTCCGATGCCCCCTTTCACGGGATCAGTCAACTCCTGTTGGTAGCAGCAATTCGACACCTGTTAGAAATTCAAACCATCGAGCCTGTACCACAGGATCAGCATAGACAAGGCTTTTACTCGTGCCTGTTCATCGTACAGAAATCCTTGGGGGGGTGGGAGGCCAATCCTCAACTTCAAGTCCTTGAACCGCCAGGTGGCCTACTGTCGGTTCAAGATGCAGTCCCTTCAATCCATCTTGGAGGGAATCAGAATCGGGGACTTCCTCACGTCAGTAGACCTGACTGAGGCTTATCTCCATATCCCCATCCACCCAGCTTATCATAAATTCCTCCAGTTTTGCCATGCCGATTGTCATTACCAGTACCACGCACTCCCTTTCGGTCTCTCCTCGCCCCCCCCCCCCCCCGAGTGTTCACCAAATTAATGGCTGCACTTGCGGCACACCTGCGAACTCGACCGGTCAGAATCCAGTTTTACCTGGATGACTTTCTCATCCAGTCGAACTCGGAGGCACTAGCGCATCTCGAACTGGACACCACCCTCCAGGTCTTGACTCTCGGCTTCTCCATCAACCGGGCCAAGAGTCACCTGGTTCCGACGACCCGCATTCAACATCTCGGAGAGATCATAGATACGGTTGAGTGCAGGGTCTATCTCTTTCAGGACCGTCTGTCCAGCCTGCAGTCCCTGTTCAAGTCAGCCATGTCGGGGAGACCCGTCTCCCTGGCGTCGCTGTCCCACCTCCTGGGAAAGATGATCTCATGTATAGGCATCGTTTCTTTGGCCTGGATCTACTGCAGGGATCTGCAGTGGTTTCTCCTCCCATATTGGTTTTCTGAGGAGCTGAGAGAGATGAAGCATCGGAAAAGACGCCTGGAGAGTGATTGGAGGACAAGCCGATCTGAATCTGACCGAACACAGGTGAGATCTTATATTAAGACCTACCTAGTGGCGATAAAAGCGGCAAAGTCTAGCTACTTCTCCACTCTTATTGCATCTGCAGAGAACCGCGCAGCCGTGCTGTTTAGGGTGACTCGCTCACTACTTCAGGTGGGGGTGCGTGAAGACCCCTTACAGGGTCGAGCTGAGGATTTTGTGCAATTCCTGCATGATAAAGTCGCTCAGATTCGGGAAGGCCTGGACTCCGATTGGGTAGATCCAAGGGGAGGAGATGGGGGTAGGTCCTGAGAGTATTATCTGGGAAGAGTTTGACTCTGTGGCTCCTGAGGATGTGGACAGGATTCTGGGCAAGCTTAGTGCTGCCACATGTTTATTGGACCGTGTCCCTCCTGGTTGGTACTGGCCTCCCGGGAGGTTACACGAGGCTGGCTCCAGGGGATTATAAATGCTTCTCTGAGTGAGGGTGTCTTTCCCACCGCCTTGAAAGAGACGGTTGTGAAGCCACTCCTCAAGAAGCCTTCCCTGGACCCAGCTATATTATCAAATTATCGTCCAGTCTCCAATCTTCGCTTTGTTGCGAAGGTTGTTGAGAGTGTGGTGGCACAACAACTACCCCGATACCTGGATGAAGCTGTCTATCTGGATCTGTACCAGTCGGGCTTCAGGCCACGATACAGCACAGAAACAGCATTGGTCTCATTGGTTGATGATCTCTGGAGGGCTCGGGACAGAGGTTGTTCCTCTGTCCTGGTCCTATTAGATCTCTCAGCGGCTTTTGATACCATCGACCATGGTATCTTACTGCACCGGCTGGAGAGGTTAGGAATAGGGGGCACCGTGCTTTGGTGGTTCTCCTCCTTCCTCTCTGACCGTTCGCAATTTGTGTTGGCTGGGGGGCAGAGGTCGACCTCGAGGCACCTTATTTGTGGGGTGCCACAAGGATCAGTCCTCTCACCCCTTTTATTCAACATTTATGTAAAACCGCTAGGCGAGATCATCCGTGGTTTCGGGGTGAATGTTCATCAGTATGCTGATGACACACAGCTATACATCTCCACCCCGGACCACCCCAATGATGCCCTTACTGTGATGTCCCGTTGCCTGGAGGCCGTGCGAATCTGGATGGGGAGAAACAAACTCAGACTCAACCCCTCCAAGACCGAGTGGCTGTGGCTTCCGGCATCCCGGTATAGTCAGCTGGTACCATCACTGACAATTGGGAATGAGACCTTACTTCCCACAGAGAGGGCTCGCTACTTAGGTGTCCTCCTGGATTCACGGCTATCTTTAGAAGAGCACATGACGGCCGTGGCCAGGGGGGCTTTTATCAGGTTCGCCTGATCCGCCAGTTGCGTCCCTTTCTGGATCAGGATGCCTTGCGTACAGTCACTCATGCCCTAGTCACCTCCCGTATGGACTACTGTAATGCTCTCTACATGGGGCTCCCCTTGAAGAGCACCCACAGGCTCCAGCTGGTCCAGAATGTAGCCACGCGGGTGATTATGGGCGCAACTCGTTACGCCTATATAACACCTCTCCTGCGTGAGCTGCACTGGCTCCCGGTGGTCTTCTGGATGCGATTCAAGGTGTTAGTCATCACCTTTAAAGTGCTCCATGGCTTAGGACCTGGGTACCTATGAGACCGTCTTTTGCCACCAATAGCCTCCCACCGACCAGTTCGTTCTCACAGGGAGGGACTACTCAGGGTACCGTCAGTCAAATCATGCCGACTGGCGACTCCCAGGGGGAGGGCCTTCTCTGTGAGGGCTCCAACCCTTTGGAATGAACTGCCCCCAGAGATACGGAATATCCCTGATCTCCATGCTTTCCACCGTGCCCTCAAGACCCTGATGTTCCAACAGGCGGGGCTAAACATGAACATGTGAATGATCTTTTAAAATGTACACCGCCTTGAGTCCTACGGGAGAAAGGCGGTATATAAATATAATAAATAAATAAATATCAAAAACACCAACTGTTGTCTTCCCATCAACTGGTCAGACTGCCCACTTTTTCTGGTGGATCCTGCCCTCTGTGCTCAAAGGAAGGGAGTTAAAGGAACATCATTGCCTCGTCATCACCACAGATGCCAGTCTTCACGGCTGGGGGGCCCACCTAGCCTCAACCATGGCCCAGGGCCGTTGGACTCCGACCCACCTGGGCCACAATATCAATTGGTTGGAGCTCCGGGCCATCCCTCTGGCCCTCCGTATGTTCCAGGACAGGGTTCGGGACCAGCATGTCTTAGTCCGGATGGACAACGTGGCCGCCAAGGCCCATGTAAACCACCTGGGGTGGACTCGCTCTCGGCACCTCATGCTGGAGGCTGAGAAAGTGGGAGGCTGGGCGGAGACTCATCTGAGGTCCCTTCGGGCCTCCCACATCTCCGGAGTATCAAACACCCAAGCCGACTGGCTCAGCAGAGTTACCATGGACCACAGAGAATGGCAATTCGACCTGGACCTTTTACGGAAAGTGATGGTTCGATTTGGCGGGTCTGTAGTAGACCTCTTCGTGATACTGGCCAATCGCCAGACAACTCGCTTCCTTTCCAGGTTTCCCGAGCCGGGGGTGGAGGCATTGGATGCACTGCACAGCTGTTGGCCTCCGGGCCTTCTCTATGCCTTTCCCCCCCTTCCCCTTCTCTCCAAGGTGGTCCGGAATCTCCTGGCAGAACGCGCAGAGTTGATCCTGATCACCCCCCACTGGCCTCGTCACCCCTGGTTTGCGGACCGGCAAACACTATCAGTTCTTCCGCTGTGGTGTCTTCCTCCGTCGGAGGTCGTTCTCTGACAGGGCTCCCTTCTACATCCAGACGCCTAATGGCTGCAACTGACCGCCTGGCGTTTGAGCGGTGCCTGCTAAGAGGTTCCAAATTATCATCTTGCATCATTGACACTATCCAAGCTGCACGCTGACCAGCCATGGTTCGGATCTATGGGGCCACGTGGCATTCTTTCGCTGTCTGGTGCAACTCACAGGAGCTGGAGCCCATCTCAGCCTCCACCGAGCAGGTACTGGAATTCCTCCAGGACGGGCAGGATTGGCACCAAATACCCTGCGCATGCAAGTAGCCACTCTGTCTTCTATCCTTTGTTGTGGCTCCCAGGGCTTCCTGGCCAACTGCCCCCTGAATAGGCTTTTTCTTCAGGGGGCTTCCAACATTCGGCCTCCCCTTATACACCGGTATCCAACTTGGGATTTACCTAAGGTGCTCAACTCTTTGACTCGGGGACTCTTCGAACCCCTCTGGGAGGTGGGGCTGTGATTTCTTTCTTATAAGATGGCCTTTTTAATAGCTATTACTTCAGCCAGACGAATTTCGAAGTTGGTGGCTCTTTCCATCAGAGCTGACCTATGCATCTTCCACCCTGATAGGGTAATCCTTAGGTTGGACCCTACCTTCTTTCCAAAGGTGAACTCCCCCTTCCACCAGGCCCAGGAATTGGTTTTTCCCAATTTTTGCCCTGTTCCAGCCCACCTGTAAGAATGGGCTTGGCACACCTTGGATGTCAGGCGGGACCTCAGGATTTACCTGTGCAGGACTTCATTCCTGCGCTACATGGATTCCCTTTTCATCTCATTCCAACCGGCCACCTTGGGTCAGTGGGTTTCCCTGCTTACGTTGGGACGCTGGCTTTGGGCGACTATCGCCAAGGCCTACGAGACGCAGGTCTTGCCAGTCCCTTCCCGTATCCTGTCTCACTCCACCAAGAGTGCCTCTATCTTCACCAGAAGTCTTCCCTTCTGGACATCTGCAGGGCCGCCACCTGGACGTCCCCGACTCCCTTTATCTGCCATTACAGGATCGATGCATTCGCCTCGGCGGAGGTAGCCTTTGGCTGTCGGGTGCTTCAACAAGTGTGCTCACGGCAGGGTTCTGTGTCCCGGGCGGGTCCCTCCCTATAGGTCCGCTGCTTTGGCATGTCCTGTTCCTGACTGCTGGCCCCACTCTCAATGAGAAAAGGCGTTGTCTCACCTGAACACCTGTTCTGATTGGCGGGGGGGTCAGGGGTCAGCCCCACCCTGTCTCCACCGTGCCATTTCACCCAGTGTACACTCTTTCCCTTTTTTCAGCTCAGCAGGTGTGTGGTCTGCCGTGTCCTTCCTTGTCAGAAATCTGGGGAGCTAAAGGAAGAGGAGGAACTTCTCAACTTGCAGACTCGATCCATCTAGATCAGACAAGAGTTAACCTGTTCCTGACCGCTAGCCTCCCGCCAATCAGAACGGGCATTCAAGTAAGACAATGTTCTGTTTCTCAGTGCCTCTATTTTCCATTCAAAGAAAAATTTCAAGCTTATCACATTCCAAATGTATGCTAAACTCAAACATTTTTTGAGCCTTGCATAAAATGAGAGCAAATTGATCAGAAAAGGGAAAAAGCAAATAACAATAACTTGAAAAAATAATATTTCCATTTTCCTTTCACTTAACACTTCTACTTAAACCCCTTAAGAATATGACAAAAGATGTGTTTACTTTCAGATAAATTAATGAGTCATACTGGCAGCCTGCCCAGTGACTACTAAGCCTATTGAAAAAGGCGAAGAGAGAAAAATGCCAATCCATAAACTGGTACATTTTGAGAAGGAAATCAATCACTGCACAAGATAAGCAAAATAAACCATGATATCATCAGACATCCAATGGACTGATCTGATTTCAATGGCTGTTTCTTCTAAGCAAACTTTAAAATACTTTAAAAATAATAATAGTTTTAGTCTTCTGACCCCGAGATCTTAAGGTTGGTGACCTTTCTAGGCTGAAGAATGTTTTTAGACTCTTTGTGCTGTAGTGTCCTCAAAAAATCATTGGTGGAGACAGGAGAAAAGCAGCATTTGGACTGACCTGATTTACATGTAAACCTAAGTAAAATTAATTATATTTAGTTTGAATACTGTTCAGTCAGTTAGTTGGCAGGAGCAGGACAAAAACTAAATTTGACTTGATTTCATTTACATTTAAATTATGTAAAATTACGTATGTTTAATAGGATTACTCTCTGCTTATGAGAGAGCAATATTGCAGATTTAAAGGCAAAAAGGTTTCCTTGTAGTAGTGTATAGGTAACACCTGCTGGCAATTCCTTCAACCAAATATGGTTTTTCCCAGGATTCTGCAGGAGCGAAAGCAAACTGCTTTCTTTTCTTTGAATCCAAAGCATGGCACAGATCTAATATCAAACCATGTCTCAATTACGCGAGATTAAAAATTAAAACATGCTAACAACTTTGCAAGGTTCGGAGGTTTTCCAAGGAATCCTGCAGCTTGATGCCTCTGTCTGTACAACTTCAGCTATTGGATTCAGGCTGTATGTGAACATATGAGAAAATAAGACATCGAGACTTGCAAAAAAATCCCCATTTATAAAATTTAACCCCACTGAAAATAGGCAAAAATTTGAATTTTTAATGGCTCATTTTCTACTTCAAATAATTAAAACAGTTTGAAGTAATGGCTTTCTAATTCTCTAATGATATAAAGCACGGGTGTCAAACTTGTGACATCACATTGACATCACGTGATGTTTCGTGACATTTTCCCCTTCATGGAGCTGAGGTGGGCATGGCCTGTGTGTGACGCATCCGGCCCATGGGCTGCCAGTTTGATACCCCTGATATAAAGTAATACTCAATTGTCTTTAACAGTAATAAAATAGCATAATTCTATATAAAACAGAAATCTTGTTCATTTCATAGTTTATCTGTGATTACTAGAAGCTGCTTACTGCATACTACAATAACATAAATCAATAGAACAGGTTAGTTGTGATACAAAAGGTTTTTAAAAGAGCATGTGATGGAGGAGATTAGCTGCCAAAGTGTTATGTTTCTTTTATTAGTGCAGCTCTGTGAAACTAAACAGCATGAGCAATTTAATAACAAACATTCTTTGAATCCTGTGTAAAGAGCAGAAGAACATCCAGTTATTGTTCAACCCATCCCATTGGTCCATATATGGTTTGAAAGCACAATAGAAGGAAACAGGAAACTGAATGGTCCATCGGCATTATCTTATTAGCTACTAATGGATATCAGAGAGGAATACACATCTAATTCCGAAAGGCCTGTTCCGATCTCCCATGTAATAACTCTTAATTAGCAGATTCTGTTTACAGATGAAACTTAATGTACCCTTTTGTCTGGAAGAGATACAGGCATCTTGAAGGAAAAATACAAATAAGTATTTTTCTTTCTGCATAGAGCCATTGCTATAATTCAAAAAATAAAAATAGGATACTGATAAAAAAAAAAGACACACAAAATCCTTTGGTTTCGATACTGAAAGTTTAATTTATAAGATTGTAGTATCTTATGATATTACTACAAGCATTGAACAATATTGTTAATAAAACACTGTCTTCTCCAACTTGACTTTGGATCAGCTCTCCTTATGTTCTTTTTTTTTGTAAGTTTTTTTTATTTTTTACACAAACACACAAACATACATACAATGCATTTTTTCTGAACATAGTATTGACGGAGTCATACATTTATACAATTTTTGGTCATTTCCAACACAATTTATATATTTCACTTTTTGCCATAATTTTCTCTCTAATTTTTATTAACCAATGTTACCCTTTGCCCTAATCTCTATTCTTAATCAAATTCATTTTTTTCCCCTCCAACTTAAAACCCTTAACTTTAAAATGTCACAACATAATGTAATTCCCCATATTTCCCTAAATTTCCTTATTCCTAATCACAAGCAGTGATGGGATTCAGCCAGTTTGCACCACATCGGGAGAACCGGTTGTTAACGTTCTGAGCAATTTGGTGAACTGGTTATTGAAAGAAATCATTAGGGCAGAGAACCGGTTGTTAAATTAGTTGAATCCCACCACTGATCACAAGTATTTTTCTTAGTCAATTTTTCCAAATATTACAATCCAATATCTTACTAAAAGTCACTTAAGTATATAACATTACAATCATTCATTTTTTTTGCATTGCTTTTTCAAATATATATGTAATGTCTTCTTATTAAATAATAAATCAAATTACTTTGCACAGTACGTTTTCTTAAATCTTAATTCCAGTTTTCAATTACTTTTTCAAATATATAAATTTAATTAAATTATTCCAAATATTACAATCTCATATATTAAACTTACTTGTATTTCTAAATCTTATTTCAATTATTTATAAATCAAAGTAATTAACCATTGCTTTATACTTAATTTAAACAAAATTAATTTTCATCTTAATTTCCAATAATTAATTTCATTTTTACAATTAAATACATTCCAAATATTACAATCTCAACTGTTGCGTTTTCTAAAATTAATTATATCTAGAAATCTTACTTCAATTCATTTTTAATATTAAATGTATACAGTGTATTCTCTTTTCCCTTTCCATCAATTATTTCTTTCTCCCTTTCTCCCATTTTTTTTAATTTTCTTCTTTTTCCCCCATCTTTTTTTCTCCATTTTAAAAAACTGAACTTTTCTGGTTTGCCCTATATTTCCCATTACTCTCCATCCCTTTTTCTTCTTTCTTATTCTGCCACTGTTAATCCCAGTGTAATTATTTAAGGGTTTTTTTGTTTTTCCTATTCCCCCTTTTTTCTTTCCTTGTCTCTTTCCACCTTTTCCACCTATCATTAAGTGTTGTACCTTATGATTCTTGATAAACGTATCTTTTCTTTTATGTACACTGAGAGCATATGCACCAAGACAAATTCCTTGTGTGTCCAATCACACTTGGCCAATAAAAAAAATTCTATTCTATTCTATTTTTATCATTGTTAATCCCAATATAATCTTTAAAGTTCACCTCTATTGCTAGACTTATCTCTTTTCTTCCAGTTCTCCTCTCCTTTTCATTATTACTTCCCACATGATCATTTAATTTTTAATAATCAATATCTTTTTCTTTGTCTTTATTTTTACCTTCAATCTTACTTTCTTGCTTCTCATTGGTAGTTTCTTTATCCACTTGATTGTGTTCTAATGTGTTTTCTGGTTTATCAGGTTTAGGTTTTCCATGCAGCATTATAATCATTTCATTTAGTTCTGTTTTCAGTGATATATGATCATTTTAATGATTTTAATAAGTTCCTGTGCCATTTTATTATTTCTGGGTTGTTGTTATTCTAGTTTTAAGTTTTGTTGTAATCTACCTTTGATTATCGAAGTTGAGCAGTTTGCAGATAAAACAAACCCTCCTTAGAAGTTCCCACTGCTCTTATCACTACAAAAGTCCATTTCTTGTCTTCAAAATAAAAGTTCAATGTTGTAATGTTTTTTTTCCGCCTATAGATGTCTCTCTCCAATCCACAATTCCAATCAACAGCCTAAAAAAGTATCCATTTTGTTTAAAATCCAATCTTTGCCAATTTTTCTCTTCTTTTTTATTTTATATTTCCCCAAATCAAGTTAAAGTCCAAATCCAAATTCCAAACATTTTTTCTTTCTTTCTTTTTTTAAAAAATCTTCTATTACAGGGCTTTAACTTTAAGTTTCTCTTTGTTCTTTCTTCAACAATCAACAGAGATCTTTTTAAATTCTTTCCTGTCCTCTTCACACCTATTACGGGTTTTTTCTTCTTCTAATTTTTTAATCATCTCCACACATTTTAATCCAAAAATCAATTTTCTTTTTGGGCTTTGCCACTTTAAACTTCCGTTCTACTCATCTTCCTTCATTGCCCCATGCCCATTAGCTGCTGTTATTTTGCTGGGGCACCTTTAACAAATTTAAGAATCTTCCTTTTTTGCTTATGAGCTGGCAATCACTCATCTGGCTTCAGGACTCCGTTCAAATCACCGCTCCTGCTCAAAACTTGATCCAGTTGCCCCAGCTTAATGATGGCCACAATGGTCGCTATCCCTGCTGCCGAGTCGAAAAGTTTCCTCTGACCTCCGAGGAACTTGCCTGTTCCTCTTGGTCATCTGAGGTGTGTCTCCTTTCCGTCCCTACAGGACAGATCTGGTCCGAAGACCCCTCGACAGTGACTTGTCAGCCCGGAATTTCACAAGGCCCATCGGAGTCCGCTATTCCCGACTATCTCGCCACGACGCTTCTGGTTTAATCCCGCTCCCCTTATGTTCTGATCAACATGAGTATTAATGTGCTGACAGATAACTCCTATAGTGGGCCATGCTGGAGAAAAGTAATGCAACACTAACTATAACCAAATTTATCTACTAGACCTATCCCACCCAAGCCAAAATCATACTAGATATCTGAACTATAAAAAGCTTGTCTGAACTCGATCTTTTTCAACAGATATATTGCTATTACATATATTAAGAAATGTATAAATAGTTGTCCAAGCATCATGCTCCTGGGAATTGCTGTTCTTAGAAGGAATATAAATCCCTTTGTTTCACTATCCATTAAGAAAAATCTCTTTTCTGTTCTGTCTTTCCATTCCATAATTCTTTCATTAGTCAGCCATAGCCCAGAGAATTCTGCAAAGAAAGATAAATGGATGGGTCAATGGATGGGTTAACAATTTTACTGTTTGTAGGGTCTTGAGAAGCCAGATGTAGGAGAGCTTGATTGTGTTTATGTAAAGGATAAGTAGTGAATTTCCTGTGCTGTCAACTTCCAAAACATCCTGCAAGGGAATGCACCATAATTACCTCAACAGAGAACAAGCAGTTATAGAGAATAGAGATGTTTTATCCTTCTTACATATAATACTATGATTATATCCTACAGCTGCAATTATGTGCATTACTTTGTACACATATATGGTATTAAAATTAATGCCTTATGGTAGTCAAACGTTGCTTAATAAGCATACATTTTTTCAGAGTTTGAGTGATATTTCCTGTAAAAGCAGTGATGTGTAAACGCAATATTCTTGAAATAGGGTTCAGTAAGATTACGTTATGTGAGTCCAATGTATGAGGACTGATCCAAATATATGGTGATCAATTTTATGCAAGGTGTCACACTGATTCCCTTAAATCTCTATGCTTGATATTTATCTTTTTTGATGTGTGAATTGGTTATGAGCTTTTCTGGAAAGTTATATGGCCATTAAAAGTACATGAAGCAGCATCAGCAACATGCCTGGAAAGTTAGTCCACAGGCTACACAGCGAAAGTCTTAGAGTTGGGAGAGTATATATTCTTTATCTTAGACACTTCCAAACCATCATTAAATTTAAGCAGCATAACATTTTAGGGGTGGAAGGCAGTATGTGTGTCAAATTGAATATGTTAGGGGCCACACAGAAGACATAGGAAGGAAAAATTGAGCATGTTCAGAGTATAAAGTATAATATCTTCTCTCATTCTGCCACTTGGCACATTAAAAAAATAAACAGAGGTAGATAGTACAGAAAGGTGAATGGCAGAGAAGAGAAACCACACAAGGAGAAAATGGAGAATTTGGTACTGGAGATATAACTGAAAATCAGTGGCTGGAAGGTGTTAAATATTCTTGGAAAAGGTTCATGTTGTCCATGGATTATGCACTAAACACTTCTTTGTTTCTGATACACAAATTTTTACACTGAAAATGCTATGAGAAAGAAATAATTAATGGGGAGAAGCAGGCATGGAGAAGAACTTTAATTTAACCATCTTCTTTCTACTGAAGTAATACTCTCTTTTAAAGCTGCCGTATGTTCTGTAGGAAAAATTGCCAATGAAAACCTGCTCATACAATTTGTCTTTTAAAAAAATGAACATTACATGCAACAATATTCCACCATCTACCAGATTTGTCTCCATGTTCTTTTTTTAAACAAATAATCTTAATAAACTACTGCAGCTTTCCTCTGCAAAGTTTACTAAGAACCAGCTAAAATATTATAAAGTAATTAAAGCAGTGATATGATCGTACCCTTCTCTTATATTGAAAAAGAGATAAACAAAATGTTTCATGCATGAGGAAGCAAAAGTACAAATAACTCATCCTTTCTAAAGAAATTCTGTGAAATTAGGTTGCTACATTGAAGCATTACAACAAAATTCAAGATCTATAAAATTAGATCTATAAAAATTACCAGAAGACACTAACAACATATAGATATACACAAGAAATCCAAACAAACCATTTCTTTTTCCTTACTTACATGCTTTGAGATCTCAATATGCTTCAAAATAGAACCTGGATGATATAGGAAAAACCCATTTCCCCAGGATAGAGGATGCACTATTTTTTTACTATTCTATTCAAAGTTCTTCATTTATGAGCTTAAGCACACTTTAATCGCACTAATATTTTGCAAGGTCAGCCAAAGATACTACTGAGTTGATTGTGATTATGTACCTATTTCAAAAACTATATCTCTATTTAGTTTCTTGTCAAAGGAGCAATAAGGAAATAAGAAAGAACAACCATTAATTGACAGGGAATAAAATGATGTGATGACTTGGAGGGTAAAACAACAATTTCTTATCAATATTTTGCCTAACAGGGAACCACAAACTACATGCATAATATATTAAGATAATTTAGTACTGCTAAATTATTTGCAACAACTGCAAAAAAAATTAATACTGGTATGAAAACAAAGGGAATATTAAGGACCAAGTTTATTGTTATTTTAACTTATATTACTACAATAATGTAAATAGGTAGAAATATCACTTAGATAACAAGTAGAATCACTATGTTGTATACAAGGACAACTGATAGAACCGATATAACGTAGCCTTCCCAAGCCATTTTTTAAAAATTGCATCTTTGGAATGTAATTCAGAAGTGGCAAAGCACCTCAAGGTTGGTTTTTTTTTTTTTTAATGTATATGCTGTAGGGTTTACTCTGTGCTGCCACACCACTTTCATCTTCCTTTCTCCAATGCTGATTCAATTGCTTTAAAAAGACATGCAATATGTGAGGTTCTGAATTTCGTCTGAGAAGTGTATGAAATGAAAAGTTAATTACATTTTTACAATTTTTCTGAATTTTCTCTTTAAGTAAGATTACATAATAGTGCAAAAATGAGGAAGATGAACCTAGCAAATGACACATGATATAGATAAATGGAACCACATAAGCAACTGCGTTGCTTATGAATATGTAAAAATGTACAATTTCATGTAAATCAATAAACCGTATCCCTTTTAACTACTCTTTCATCTGATTAATGATTTTTTGCAGTTACCTAATTTCCTGGACCAGATCTTGACATATACATTGCATTACTATTAACATAAAACTATCAACCAGTTTATTTTCAACCCCATTCTATATGTAACAGCTATGCCAGAATTCTCTTTTTATGAAATAAGTTGTGATACACATTCCATGAATACTTAAATACCATATTTTACATTAAGGATGGGGTGGAATCAATGGTAGGATTCAAATAATTTAACAACCGGTTCTCTGCCTTAATGACCAGCTAGGTAGGCAAGGCCAGGTGGGCGTGGCCAGGGGGCGGACAGCACTCAGCCTCCTGCAGCACTCTGCCAATCAAAACGGCATGGGGTAAATTACAAAATGTGGGCTTTGCTTCGTGACATCCCAATCCAGCGAGCAAGGGGTGTGAATTGCACAGAAAATACACTTTTATTTGGTTATGAAGAAATACTATGTTTTCTAGGACTTCCGGTTTGGCGTTGCGGCGAGACAGTTGGAGAAATAGCGGGCTCTGATGAGCGCCGTGAAAACCCCGGCTGCCGAACCGTGCTGATGGTTCTTCGGACCGGAACTGTCCTGCAGGGATGGGGAAGAAAGAGACGTGCCTCAGACAACCAAGAGGAACAGGCAAGTTCCTTGGAGGTCAGAGGGAACTCTCTGTGAGCCGGCGGCGGGGGGTGGCAGCCATAGCGGCTGCCACGAAGCTGGGACAACTGGACTAAGTGTAGAGCTGGAGGAAGAGAGGAACGAAACAGAGTTTTTTTGAAGCTGGGTGAATGACAGCCAACTCAGGCTTAACAACAAGAAAAACATCTTACAACTATAAGATCCCTAATGTGTAATAGCGGCTAAGGAGCATGGGGGCAAAGAAGATTTTGAAATGTATTTTGGAAGAGACAAAAACCCAATTGAAAACTGATTTCTGAACAAATTAATTGGAAACGTTAAACGTTAAATAGATATGGTCAAAGAATTGGAAAGAAATAAAGAGATCTTTTTTTCTTCCTTTTTTAAATTGCAAGAAAAATTAAAAGAATGGATAATAAGTTTTAAGAAAAAAAGGGGATGTATAAATAAGAGGGGGGAAAAGAAAAAAGTGAGAAGAGCTATTTAAATTTGGACTGGACTTTAAATATGATTTAATATTTTTAAATTGAAAAAGAAAAAAGAAAAGTCAAGTAAGATCGTGATGTAATGGAAACAAAATGGATACTTGTTAAGTAATCGGAAATTGTGGATTGAAGAGAGACACCATCTGGAGTAAAAAGGAACATTGTAATTTGATTCTTTGTTTTGAAAAATTGTGAACTTCACAGATAGTAACCCTGAGAACTTGTGGAAGAGGGTTTTCTTGACTACAAGAGGCTTGACTTTTGGAGGAATAAAAAAAGAAATAGAAGGGAATACAATGGAATTTTTATAATTGGAGCAATTATTTGACCTGGAGAATGGAAATAAAGAAAACTATAATGTTGCATAGAGGATAAAGTTTGAAGATATAAAAATCGAAATGGAATATACATGTGTGGACAAGAAAATGAAAATGGAGAAATAACATATAGAAGTGGAAAATTAAAAAAAATAAAGATATTGTGATTAAATATTAATAAATAATTGAACATGGGAATAGTAATAATAAAAAGGAGGTCTCTAGAGATTATATTGAGATTAACAATAACATAATGATGATTATATTGAGATTAATAATAATATAATGATGATTATATGGATATTAACACTGAATGATAAAAGAATAAAAGGTTGGAAAATATTAAGACATTTAAAGAAGTCCAGGACCTGGATTTATAAAATTACTATATTGAGATTAACAAATATGAGAAGAATTATGTTACAGATATTTAGAAATGAAATAGGGATTGAAGTTAAAATATATGGAAAATAGACTACATTAAAAGAAATATAGCAATGGATATAATGAACCAATTTATTATTAAGATGTTAAAAGATACTACTTAAGGAAATTGATGGTTATAATAACTGGGATATTATTTAAATACCTATAACAATTGTTATAATTTGAATATTGGTAATAATATATCTATGAAAGTAAAGGATGATTATGCTGGGATTAACAGTGAAAAAATAAAGATAATTATACTGGGATTAACAGTAACTAAAATGATTACACTGGGATTAACAGTGAATAAAGATGATTACACTGAGATTAGCAGTGAGAAAAATAATGATGGTTATGCTGGGATTAACAGTGAAATAAAGATGTATTTTGTACACTGGGATTAACAGTGGAAGGATAAAAGAAAAAGTTAAATTAGAAAATTGATAGCTATAAAAATTGGGCTATTGTTTAAATATGTTTAACAATTGTGATAATTTATTACCTAAGTGAAAAAGAAATAAAAACTGAAACAATATATGGTTATGATTTATAAATAAAAATTGTTTAATTAGTGTTATATAAATGGTATGGTTTGATAGATAGAATTTAAGATAATTGGGAAATTGCATTAAAGAGCATTATTTGAACTAAGAACTATGTTTAAATGTTAAATTGTTATATTTTTAAAATTAAAGATAAGATTTAAATTTGATAAAGTAATAATGGAATAAAGATTTAATGAGCATAATGAAATATAAATATGTTTGAACTGTATTGTCAATAGTGAGGATTTAGGGTAAGAATTGTATTATGAGTTATTAATTGAATTAAGAATTAAGGTGTGTTAATAGAAGGGTAATTGTTTTGATTAAGTAAATATGTGTTAATTTTTTAAAGATGGTATTAGTTGAATATGTGATCTAAGATTAAGAAATAAGTGCTATGGCAAAAGAGAATAGATAAAATTTTGTTAAAGATTTTGTTAAAAATTGAACAAAGTGATGACGGGATCAAAGCTCTGTTTCGAAAGGATGTAATTTGTATGTTTGGAAAAAAAATAAAAAAACTTTTTGCAAAAAAAAAATACTATGTTTTCCCCAAAATAAGACCCTGTCTTATATTTATATTTTTTTGAACCCTGAAATAAGTGCTTGGCCTTATTGCCATGCACTCAAAAGCCCGATTGGGTTTATTATCAGGGGATGTCTTATTTTGGGGGAAACAGGGTATCGCCAAAGTCAGATGTACACGAAATGTAGAGTGACTTTTAGCTACACACCTCCCCAGCAAACAGCAAAATTTGAAGCTCTGGGTGAAGAGGATTCATTTTAGGATGAGTAACCACAGTTTGCATGTTGGAGGTTCCTAAAGGAATACTGGGAAACTCTGTATTTTAAAGAACATTTGAGGGAGGGGTGCAGAATAGCCCTTCTCTGCCTGAGACTGTAGAGACCTGTCACCAATTAAAACACTGTTTGTGAAGCAACTGATCAACACTGACAGGGTAAGTCACTAGTATATGAAAATAAGAGCAAACTCCATTCCCTTCTAGTACTGATGATGTTACCTAGTTTGGTAATGAAACATCTACAAGAAAACCATCAAGCTCAGAGAGCACCAAGGACCCTACAGTTCAACCCTGAGCTACAAACATTCTCTTCCATCAATAAACACTTTTTGGTTAGAGGGACTCAGAGTCTGAGTTATATGAGAAGTGGATTTCATTCTAAATTTTGATAGGATTTCTGTAAATAAGGAATGTAGAATTATAATGGCTGAGTATTTAATCCTTCATACATAAAAAAAATACAAAACTAAGGGATAAACAAATAAAAACGTATTTGAAAAAAGAAAAGGCTCAGGAAAGAAAAAGAGTGAAAGTATAAAAAAGAAAGGAAAAGAAGGAAAACTGAAAAAGAATGACTTCCAACTTTCTTTGGAACAGATATAAATAAAAAAATATATCAAACTCTTACTCTAAGAATAACATTTGTCTACATTATTTCCATAATCCCTTATTTAATCATCAAAGCCCAAATTTTTAATTTCAGTTTCTGACAAAAAGTCCAGTAATAGTTCATATTGCTTTAATCACTATTTGTTAATGAAACCATAACTAATTTATTTAATTGCACCAAACTCTAAATAAAACAGGAATGGAAAATCCTAAACTCCAGTGTAGACCCATGCTTCTCAATGTTGGAACTTTAAGGTGCGTGGACTTCAGTTCCTAGAATTCTCCAGGCAGCATGAAGTTCACCCATCTTAAACTTGCCAAGACTGAAAAACGCTGATCTACAGATAGCGATTTTTCCATTCTTTTACTGGTTCCTAGCACCGTTATTAACACCAGCTGCCTGCAATTACTGCAAGTTCAAATCTCACCAGGCTCAAGGTTGACTCAGCTTTCCATCCTTTCTAAGGTAGGTAAAATGAGGACCCAGATTATGGGAGCAATAAACTGACTTTATATAAATATACAAAAGTATGAAGGCTATTGCTTAACACTTTGTAAGCCATCCTGAGTCTCCGGAGAAGGGCGGCATATAAATCAATTTTTTTTAAAAAATGCAAAATCCCCATTTTATTAGGTAATTGCTAAAGAGATTGTGGAAATGATGAGGAAATAGTTAATATTTGAAATCAATATATCTGGATTGCAGCAAAAGAGTTGACAAAGGTAAGTCATGGTGGTAATCAATATAGGTCTAGTTTGTTTCACAGTTGGTTTTAAAATATTTAAAGGATGGTCAAGAATAGCTTTAGTCAATATAAACTGAAATATTGAGTGGTATCATAAAATTAGTCTGAATGAAACATCACATTTTTATTTAGACTAAATGAAGAGATGGAGAGAATGCTTTATCAGATTTGTAGATATCATAAATGGCTCTGAGCTAATAACCTAGATACAAAATTCAATATTAACTTAGAGAAGTGAGGTACAAGTAACCAAGGGTCATTTAATAGAGAAAAATGCAAAGAAATTAAATGGACATATAATGGGTTGAGGAATACTTGATAGCAATGTTTTTGAGAAATATTTAGAATTGTGAATGTAACCACAATTGTAAGCAACATAGTTTCTGAAACTACACATGCAGTAGAACTATATTGACAAAATGATAGGGCATAACGAATTAACTTTTTAATGTATTAGTTAGGCTCTGCTTTGAATACTGTAATCAGTTTTGAACTCTATATTGTAAAAAAAAGATTGAGAGAATAAATGAAAAAGAAAGGCAGTAAGAATGATTAAATATAAGAATTTTCAAATATGTTCAGAGAGATCATAGGGAAAGCCCAGATTTCTTTTCTATCTTCTCATAATTCTGGATATGATACAGAAGGAAAAATTTAATTGATCATCTTAATATGGAACTAGTTACGTGGGGAGGTTGTATACACTTTCCCTGGATGTGTTTAAAGCAGAGACAAGCATCTGTTGTCAATATTTATTCTGGATATCTATACTGGATGGAGAGTCGGTTAATGGGTACAGTAAATGATCTTTTCCAAACTTGGTAATTTTGTGATTCCCAGGATCTATGTCTTTAGAAACCTTGAAATTAGTTAAAGCAAATCTATTGATCAATTCCTTATTAGTTCTATGTCTGACACTAATCTCATTTGACATCAATTATTCTAGCTTGTTAGGGGACCTTTCTGCTCATTTTATTGTTCTGGATGCTCTACTTCTGTTCCTTTGGTCCACTGTGAAACCGACATTAGCTGAAATTGCCTTATAATTCTTATTTGAATTTCACTGCTCACTTGCCTTATGGAGAGCTCCTTGATGATTGTAGAATAGAATTCTTTATTGGCTAAGTGTAATTGGACATACAAGGAATTTGTCTTTGGTGCATACGCTCTCTGTACATAAAAGGAAAAAAATACATTCATCAAGAATCGTAAGATACAACACTTAGTGATAGTCATAGCAATCAAATAGGAAACAAATACTGTAAAACAATATAAATTGTAGAGATACAAGCAACAAGGTTATAGTCATAAGTGGGAGGAGATGGGTAATAGGAAAGATGAGAAGAAGAATAGTAACACTGTCTTAGTAAATGATTTGACAGGGTTGTGGGAATTAGTTGTTTAGCAGTGATGGCATTCGGGGAAAAACTGGCCTTGTGTTTAGTTGTTCTGGTGTGCAGTGCCTTATAGTGTGGTTTTGCAGACAGAAGTTGAAACAATTTATGTCAAGGATATGAGGGGTCTGTAGATATTTTCACAACCCTCTTTTTGACTCGTGCAGTATACAGGTCCTCAATGGAAGGCAGGTTGGTAGCAATTGTTTTTTCTGCAGATCTAATTATCTGTTGAAGTCTGTGTTTGGTTGAAGAGCCAAACCAGACAGTTATAGATGTTGAAAACATTGCATTCATGGTAGTTATTAACGGAAAAGTATGCTTATGTTTATTTGAGCCTTACACTTTAGGTGACCTCTAGGTTATCTCATAGAGGTTTAATGCAGCTATCATACTTTTTTTGCATAAAATTGAGTATTTTTCTACCTATTTTTCTTAGGTTTTAAGTAATATGAAGATAGCCAACATCATAATGAAACTGCTAGGCACTAGAATTCATAGAAGATAACATTGTATTGATGTTCTATCTGTAAAAGTGAGGAGACATCATCATATATTGCATTATTAAAATTAATATAAATATACATCCTTTTAATGAATGTCTATGAGACTTTGAAGCCAGAGAGGCTGATTCACATTAATGTTTATTAATATCCATTTGAGTTCCTGCTGTTATCCCATCTATCTCTTATTCCCAGGATGGTCTTCGTTTGAAAAAGGAATTTTTTTTAAAAAATGATTCTTTATTCATTAATTTTATCATGGTTTGATTAGATTATTGTTACAAGAAAAATGTTAATGCTTATTTTTTTAATTATAAATCGGAAAAAAATAATAATTGAATGATTAATTTGGCTTCCTTCTTGCAAAGGTGATTCATAGTTGGATTCAGACCTCTCCCCTCCCTCCCTCCCTCTCCTCATTTCTAGCTATGTCTAAATATAAAACAACCAAGCTCAGAGAGTGCCAAGGACTCCATAGTTCAACCCTGAGATACAAACATTTTCTTCTATCAAAAATATTATTTTGCAGAGTTATTAGTATTTATAATTTCTATTTATTTTCCTGTCCCCTACAGAACACTTCCATAAGTGTAGAGTGAACCTATTGCTCCAAGAAAAAAGAAAAAGCTTGGAACAACAGAGGAACAGCCATCCCCGTATGAGGTGATATTAGAACAAAAACAAAAAGTTATAATTACAGCAGGAATGTACCAGGAAAATGACTGGAAAAATTCAATAAGGAGAAAAAATGAGAAATTATCTCTTGAGAAAATAACGCACACTGTATTGCCAGACTAGGTATCCTGTTTCAAGATTTCTATGGAGCAGTGACTGGACATCTCTCCCCTTCAAGGTATAATCATGACAACCAGCAGCCGTGCGTGTTCTGTACCAACAGTCAGTGGACGTATGACTCATTTCCCTGGACCACCATACCCATTACTTTTTCCTCCTGTCATTGGAGGACTCTCACTTTCAACTCTTCATAGCATTCAAGGCAATCCATCCACCAATCGATACAACATTCCTTCACCAGCAAGTAAGTTTTTATTTAAAATTTTACTTTCTATAATAGTTTCTAGATAAAATCCAGTGTAGCTTGATGCACATAATTCTGTTTGCAGAGTTAAGAGCTGAGAATCTACCATAACCCAATACATCCTACAACAATTCAAAATCTGCTCAGGAAGTTTTGAGAACCCCTTGAAAGTACAGTATTTTTCGGAGTATAAGTCACATATTAGTTTTTAAGGAGGAAAACAAGAAAAAAAATTCTGCTTCTGCCTACCAGCATCCATTGGTATTCATCTGGCTAGTGTCCTTGTAGCAAACATCAAACAGCCTGGTCAGCTTCAGCATGTTATCACAGCCTGATTCAGCATGAGCAGCTGATTGGCGGTTGGATCAGCCTCCAAGAGTACCAGCAATCAGCTGTTCCAGGCTGCAGGGATTGCCACAGCCCATCACTGCCTCTGCGCGTTGTGTTTTTGGCCTCTGCACATCACGTTTTTG
>WNWU01013213.1:196585-209206 GCA_012654045.1 Ptyas mucosa
AATAATAATAATAATAATAATAATAATAATAATAATAATAATAATAATAATAATAATAGCAAAACAAGCAAGAACTGGAATGCATGGATACTGGCTAGAACATCTGATCAGCCTCCATCATCGCATGACCACTGAATTTGATAAAATGCTTCAAAATGCAACAAGCGAAGAATGGTTAACAGCTAGCCGAACATACTTGGTAATGAAAGATCCAGAAAAGAGCACAGAACCAAGCAACCATCACCCAATTACTTGTCTGCCAACAACATTCAAACTTTTTACAAGAATACTGGCAAATTCAGTATTCAATCATCTGATGGAAAACAGTTTGTGTCCAGTAGAACAAAAAGGAAATTATAAAAAATCAAGAGGAACAAAAGATCAGCTGTTCATTGACAAAATGGCACTAAAAAATGCAAAACGAAGAAAAATCAATTTAAATATGGTGTGAATTGATTACAAGAAGGCATTTGACTCTTTACAGCTGGATTAACATCTGTCTGGAAAACTTTGGAATCAGCAAACATATCTGTATATTTTTGAAAGCAAATATGCAAAAATGGAAAACAGTTTTAACAGCAAATGGGGAGAACATTGGTGAAGTCAGCATCAAACAAGGAATCTTCCAAGGGGACTCACGTTCACCACTACTGTTCAACATCACATTAATTGTGATGTTAATACAATTAATCCTATGACAATAATCCTATGAAACACAAAACTGGGATACCAAATCTCAAGCCAACATGGCAAGATAAACCATATACATGGATGATTTAAACCTGTATGTGAAAGCCCCACTAAACTTGAATCAATACTCAACACAGTTCAACTGTTCAGCAGCAACATAAAAATGAACTTTAGATTTGAAAAATGTGCTATACTATCCACGCAGTGAGGAAAAATGGAAAAAATAGAAGGAATAGAACTGGGAAATGGAAGCATCGTGAAAGAATTAGCAAAGGATATCAGTTACAAATACCTAGGCATATTGGAAGCAGATAACATCTTGAATTGGAAAAGTCAAAGAGTCAACGCAAAAGGAATACATCAGGAGGGTCCGCAAAATATTAAAATCAAAACTGAATGATATAAACATAATTAAAGCCATTAATACATGGGCTGTTCCAGTGATACACTACCCAGCTGGAATTATCACCTGGACTGTGTCTCAATTGGAAAACCTGGACCAGAAAACGCATAAACCTTTGAATATGTACCATGCTTTACATCCATGAAGTGACATTGATAGGTTGTACCTGCCAAGAAGAAAAGGGGGCAGAGGGCTGTTGCATATCCATCAAACTGTAGAAGAAGAAAGAACTTTGAATGATTATATGAACCAAAGTACAGAAAAATTGCTGCAGGCTGTGAAAACAGAGAACATTATAAAAACAGAAACAAAGGCAGAATATAAGGAAAAACAGCTGGATGTCAGATTAAATGAATGGAAAACCAAAGTTTTGCATGGACAGCACTTGAAAAACATTGAAGGAAAATGTGATAACAACTTTACATGGGCATGGCTTAAGAGGGAGCCATCAAGAAAGAAACAGGAAGTTGAATACTTGCTGCTCAAGAACAAGCACTACAAACTAATG
This sequence comes from Ptyas mucosa, assembly GCA_012654045.1. Classification (NCBI taxonomy): domain Eukaryota; kingdom Metazoa; phylum Chordata; class Lepidosauria; order Squamata; family Colubridae; genus Ptyas; species Ptyas mucosa. The sequence continues at coordinate 198,187 of WNWU01013213.1, forward strand.
CCATGAAAGCGAAGATACAAAAATCCACTGACAATCCAAACTGCCGACTTTGCAATGACAAAGTTGAAACTGTTTCACATTTAATATGTGAGTGCAACAAAATCACGCAAACTGATTACAAAGCTAGACATGACCGAGTTGCTAAATTAATCCACTGGTCATTATGTAAAAAATACGCCTTACCTGTATCTGAAAAGTCATGGGAACATAAAGTGGAAAAAGTTGTCGAAAATGAGATGGTGAAGATCTTGTGGGATTTTCGAATAGAGATGGATCGTCATTTGGAACACAACCCGCCAGATATTACAGTTGTCAAGGGCTGAAGTGTTCAATTTATTGATATTGCTGTACCAGGAGACACCAGAGTCAAAGAAAAAGAATTGGAAAAAATGACGAAATATCACGACCAGGCCATCAAAACTAAGCGACATGTAACAGTGATAACCATTGTCATTGGGGCACTTGGTACTATGTCCAGGAATTTTATAAAATACATCAAGAAATTGCAGCTTCCTGAAATAACACCAGTGGAACTGCGAAAAACTGCACTACTTGGAACTTCATATATTTTAAGAAGATACTTGGTTGATACCTAGGACGCTGACAGCAACCTGTATCAACCATTAGCTCCAGTCAGTGGTATTTTTAAATGTTCAGTTGACTGAGTTTCATGTTTAATGAATAAAAGATATAAGAACGATAAAAATAGTAGTAGTAGTAGTAGTAGTAGTAGTAGTAGTAGATAAGAAAGACAAAAAAGTCTGGATAGTGGATGTGGCAGTACCTAGAGACAGCAGAATAGAAGAAAAAGAAGTGGAGAAGATAACAAAATACAAACTTACTAATAAAAATAGACCATCTGTGGCAAAGGCAAGTAAAGATAGTACCAATAGTAATAGGCGCTTTGGGTGTAATCCCAAAACAACTGGAGCACCACTTTGACCCCATTGGCATTGATAAATGTTGCAAAAGGTGGCTTTACTGGGAACAGCTTCCATCCTGCGACGATATCTCCAACACCATCAAACATCTACATCTGTCAATCCCAGGTCTTTGGTAAGAACTTGATAGACAGACAAAAATGCCATACCCAGTCTGGCTGACTGTGCAATGATTGATGATGATGATGAAACTAGTCTACATATATAGTCTTCTATATGTTCAACAGCATAAAAAGGGACATTTCTGAATGTTTAACCCAATAATGATGCAATTCAGGTGTATGGAGGAGTCTTGTTATGTTTGAATGTGTTGTTTTTGTTCATTAAATATAATAATTCACAGATAAAACTGCAAAAACATATTAATTCAGAATTAACTTTCAAGGTGTTTAAGTTAGAGATTTGTTCTGATTATAAGTAGCTTTTCTGACTTCTGTACAGAAAATAATTGAGGCAATTCTGAATTACCTTCCTTCAGTAGTGGCTTCCACTTACCTTCGCTACCAGTTCGGAATCGGGAGTGCTCATGCTCACTGTGCTCGCGTGGCTCTTTGCTTGCATGGCGCTTCTGCGCATACGCAGAGCATCTGTGATGATATCTGGATGGGTGGGCAGAGCCTCCTGCCTCCGCCACTACTGGTTTACTCAACTGGGACGAACCGGTAGAAACCCACCACTGCCTTCCTTAGAGTATTATAATTTGGGGGGGGGGGGAACCACAAATACTTCAGAACATATTACAAAGTATCTAGAAATTGAGCAACGCATCCAGATTTATCTTCTAGCCATCTCTGCTCTGCAGTGGTGATGCAAAGTGTTTAACAAAAGTATAAACTACACATTTGAGTATAATTAGGGAAAAGATATATGTATCTGAAACAAATTCTAACTCATATGTTGATCTGTTCCAAAATAATGTGTTCTTCAACAAGAGTGAACCTGTAGATAAAATCCTAAATAAAGCATGGACATCTTAAAATGATTCAAAAGACATTCCTCATTGCCTCAAAGGATTTTGGCATCCTGCAAGATTTGGCATTGAGTGAACTATTGCTGTGATTCTATTTTACAGTAATGCATTGCTGATGTGACACACTGTTCTAATGATGCATTAGAGGAATGTATTATCCAGAAGTCAAACTAATAATGCATTTCTCTATCTAATGAAGAAAGTGTCTAGCAATTGATGTGCTACAATTGAATGATAACATCAGGCTGAGTAGACATAATAGAAAAGACAGATAACTGTATATCATTCCTTTAAATGGTTCTCAAGCACCCCTCCACCCAGTGACTGTGTTTTTCCCCTGTTCATATTTGAGAAGAAATAAAATGTATCCAAAAGTGTTTTTATTTTAATCCAGTAAATGACAGTTGTTTCCTTGGCCACACAATTTATTTCAAAAACATTTTCTTGGGGAAAAAGATAAAAGTTAGACTCTTCTTTGTGCTTTCCTTCAAAAATCAATATAGTTTTCATTTATTTCATCTTATGTTGGCCCTTGCATTTTTCTGTGGTACAACTTTCCACAATTTAGAAATGCCTCCAGAATTTATTAAGCTGCTTAAATGTTGGTTTAAGAGAGAAGGCTCATCTAGTAAAGATGATTGATGCAAGGCTCAAGATTTACCACTTTTCCCCAGTTCAACATTTTTTCTGATTGAGGCCATTTTATTTTTGCTTCCTTGGTCACTGGACATTAACATGCCTGATTTTCATTTGCTGCCCCGCCTATATAGTCACTTGTGTCCTGGATGAAGTTATTGACAATTTTGACAATTGTTCACTTATTTCTACCTCTAAAAACTAAGCCAGCACTGTAAAACAGCACAGGACTATTAGCGTTATTGGCCATATTTCATATAAATTTGCTTCACATATCTTTTCTTGTGAAAAGATCATAAAATAGCTTAAGGTTTAATAGCTCTTGAAACTGGAGGAAAACCAGCCTGCCTAAGTCACAGTTTGGCACTTTCAAATGGACACTGTCCAAGACAGTTTTCTTCTATCCTGGATGAAAAAAAAGTTCGTTATCATAAGGATAAAAATAATCTTTATTTTTGGAAAATAGCAAAAGGAGGACTAGAATGTCGAATTTAAAGAATTAAGGGGCTAGATAGACTTGAAAGAATATTTCCTCTGTAGTGTTTAAAATTATATAAGAGAATACATGAAGAACATAGTAAAGAACATAGTAAAACTCTGACCGATCCAGATTTGATTTTGCAATATATGAATGTTTTGAAATTAACTGTAAGAAATCTTCCCATGGGGAGGTTTTGTTGATTGGAAAATAGCCTTTTGATAATTGACCAGAGGGAACCAGAAAAAACTAAAGATTACAATTAAAGATAAGAAACCCATTGATACAATGGAGCAATATTATTTGACTATAGAAGAAGTTAAAACTGTTTGAGAACAATTTACTCAGAAATTATTTACAAGATTATCTAATATTACAAAATGGAAGAAGAGATTTTACTGGATAAAACAGAGACTGAAGCTGATTTGAATGTATACGTGAGAATGGATTTTTTAAAAATGCCAGACTATGGAAAAAGATGTTACTGTGCACGTAAATGTAAATGTGAATGTGAATTTGGCTGATGTTTTAATCAGTAAAGGGACATACAAATAATAAATCAGAATAATGATTTGAAAGCTTCCATATTTTGGAATTAGAGAAGGGATATGTTAAACTATTTAAGTTAATCCTGAAAGAAGAAAAAGAGAAAATGATAACAAATCAACATGTGGGACATTATATGATAGCAAAAAGCATTGAATTTCTTTAAAATATACTGAAGGAACATAAAGTAAACTTATTTGAATAGGGTTAAAATGTATATGTTGTGGTTTCTGGTATCTATCAATGCAATTTCTTTTTGACTAAGACTGACTTTAAAAATTAACATAAATTTCTTTTGCTTTTTTTCTTAAAGAGAACAAAAGTTGGAATGCAAAATAGATTTATTTGATTAAGGTTAAAATATATTTATTTATTCATTAATTCAATTTTTATAGCCACTCAGTTCAACCAAATTATTCTGTAAAAGTTAATCTTCCAAGTTATTAGACTTTGCTGATTAGAACAAAATAATACATTTTTTCAATTTGATTATTAATAAGGGATGAGATATGGGAAGATTTTTTTTCATTGAAATACTACAGAAGGTGTTAAGTTACAGTTTATACTTGTCTGGAAGGAGGGGGAAGTCATTTTTCTATATTTCTTTTTCTTTATTTTCTTTTTTCTGTTTCTTTCCACTTATCTTTTTTTTTACATTTAATATTTTTATTATTTATTATGATTCTTGATGAACGTATCTTTTCTTTTATGTACATTGAGAGCAAATGCACCAAGACAAATTCCTTGTGTATCCAATCACATTTGGCCAATAAAAAATTCTATTCTGTTTTCTTCTATTCTATATTTTTTTTATTTTGTAAATATTTTTTATTTTGTATTTGTAAACTTTAATAAAATTATTTTTTTAAAAAGAATAATATTGGGGGAAAGGAAGGTGCTGGGTTTTAGTGATTGAGGAAAAGGTACATATTAAATTAGACATACTATAGAATTTAGACATCTCTTCTGTTTTGTATAGTAGTCTCCTTTAGGCAATAGCCTGATGTCTTTCCATTATTTCATAATGGGTTTGGGGCATGAAATATAAATTTAACAACAAGTTTCTTACTTTAAATATTTACTTCAAGTAATGTAACAGAAGCAGATATCAATTGTAGTTTTTCTTTAAGTAGCAGAACCAGCTCTTAGCACTGAAGCAGCGAATTCAGGGATCCATCTATAGGACATAGAACATAGAAAAATAGAATTGGAAGGAACCTTGGAAGTCTTCTAGTCCAACCCGCTGCTCAAGCAGGAGGTCCTATACCATTTCAGCCAAATGACCGTCCAGTCCCCTTTTGAAAGCTTCCAATCATGGAGCACCCAAATTTTCTGATAGCAAACTATTCTGTTGGTTGATTGCTCTACCTAAACATTGATTCTCTAAATATTGATTCCTAAACATTGATTCAGTGGTTTGTACCATACAAATAGGAATCTTTGCTAATATAAAATTTCTTTAAAACATACACATACAACAAAACTAGAAATTTGTACGACATACATTCAAAAAATATGTATTAGTACATCCTGTTTACAACAAGCTAGTCATTCTTATTAGCTGTGCTATAATGAGATATCTATATCTCATTAAGCCATAAGCTGGCTGAAAAGAAATAGGAGTTGTATTTGGATTTTATGAAGATGGTAAATCACTGACTCTATTCTAGGTCTTCCAAATGCAGTTATAAATAATGGTTTTGATGGTGACAGCCACTAATTATGCTGACTCCAGAGAACTGAGTATTGTGACAAGAATGGTGGATCTTTGCCAAGCCCTTGATTCATATCAACATATTGAATTTTCAGATGACTTTGCCGCTGACTTTGAATCACAAGCCTTAGTTTAAAAAAAAAAATCAAAGTGCTTTATAGCATGATATAATTCTCCATCATCACTTCAATTCTTTGAATAGTCAAAGCATTATAGCAACATGGACTAAAGATTCTCTATAAGATTATGTTAATACTTAAAGACGTTTTTAAAGAATGAACATATGTGGCATCTACTGCCAAAGAACAGACACAGGAAAGAGAAAGTGACATTAGGGGAGAAATGCATGGAAAAAATATATTCTGGTCAACTGTTAATATGGTCAGATGTGATTGACAGGTTGCATCTTACATGGGTTTTAAAATTCTGCAATTTCATTGCATACTGGGAGACCCAATAAATCTAGCCATTTCTTTGCATAAGCTGTGCTTTCTGAAAATCATCTAGATAGATGAAAAGGTTCTTCCAGAAATTTATATACTGTCTTCATTTATCATCATACTAAGTCATAATATAGTTTGACTGGCTTGATCACCTTCCTCTTGAAGAGCCTGCAGGGCAAACAGGAGATCTGGGGTTTGGGTGAGTGGCAGAATTCTCGCTTCTCTGCCTCCCCACCCCTCCCCACCTGCCACTCCCCCTTGCAGGCCAAGATCACGAAGTCTGATTCGGGGAGCTGAACATGCTGCCGCCGCCCAAGAGGAGAAGAACATCAGAAATGGACTCTCTCACAGCGCTTCCTCTCTCTCTTCTCCTGAGTGGCAGCGATGCCTCCGGCTCACTGAATCTGGTCTGCTGATCTCGGGCGGCAGCGGCAGTGGCTCTAACCTGATCCTCTCTGGCAATGCTGCGGGCAAGAACTGGCCCCACCAATCCCGCTTCATGGCTGTGCATACAGCCTGCACCGGCCACTGCTTGGAGCTCTGGCGCCAGTACCCCTCCCCTCAGGTTGACAGGGCAAGGGCTGGCAAGAGTTTGTTGGAGTGCACAAGCTAGTTTGCGTGAGCGGCCTCTGCGAGGCCGTTCTGAGTGGATGGCAGGTGTGCGTGGGGCATGTTCCCCCACCGTTCTCCCCCCCCGCCTCACCTCCTCACCTTGTGCTGTTTGCACAGGAAACAAATTAAAAGCTGCCACGATTGCTGAGCGGAACCGGCAAAGCAGCTGGCCGGCGCTCCGGCACCAGTGCCCCTGCAGAAGGCCAATGTTTAGGGGCATCCTGCACCTGAAAAATAATAAGACCCCCTGATAATAAGGCCAAGGCCATATTTGTGGGGTAAAAAGAAAATAAGACCCTGTCTTATTTTCAGGGAAGCACAGTAGTTGCAGTTACTGCAACTAAAGGTTTATTGCAGTATTTAGATTACTTCAGCCTTCTTTAATTTGGGACATTCAAAGTTCATAGATAACATAAGCCCTACCATTTATGGTCAGCATATAGAACACTGTTGGAGAAGACTGATACAGAACTTGAGATACAAGAAAGTTATTATTTTTAAGTGCAAGAACAATACTTTCAATTGTAATTAAATAAATTTTCCTGTTAATAAAGTTAACAACTACCTGCAGCATATTTTGCTCATCCTTTAAATGTCTATGTTTATATTGGACATAAATACATTTTTATTCTAGTAGATCAATTATCTAAAATGTACTAATCATTCTTTTGCATAGTATCAGAGAATGCCTTAAAATTAGATAAAGATTTCTGTAAAAAGTATTTCCTTTTATTACACAGAGATTTATGATACTTTAGAAACAAATATCAAATGTTTTTTTTTTCCTGTGAAAGATTAATCTACATCTGCAAACTTGTGTATGTGTATCAGTGGTGGGTTGTCCCCGGTTTGGACAGGTTCTCAAGAACTGGTAGTAAAACCGGTGGGAGGCTCTGCCCACTGACCTGGACATCATCATAGGTGATCTGCACATGCGCATAAGCTATTCTAAGAATATAAGAAATTGCAGAAGACTCATTTGATAATTCCTACAATGACTTCCATAAAATTTATGGTCATATGAACTGAATGATTATAGAAGCAGCTTGCAAGGAAATTCTGATCCTTATTATAAATCTAGAATGAAAAATTTACCTGTATTTAAATTACAGTAAAGTAACCAGATGATAATGACCACAAACAAAATTATCAATTTGTTCCATTCATTAAACGTAGCATAAACAGCTGCTTTTTCTCATTTATTTCAACTTTTGTTTCTTCTTTATGAAAGTACCGTATAAATGTGCTTAAAATGCTTAAAATGTACATATTTGTTCCATTTGGGGAAAAAATGGTGGAAAGGAATGTTCCGCAGTCAAAGGCTTTCTTCAGCTATTGCTTCATGCAGTTGGCTGTCTTCTACAGTGGGTCTTTGTTCAAATCATTAAATGGAAAGTTTAAGATTAATTTCCTATGAGGTCAAAAGGAGAAGGATAAATAACCAGTCCTGCTCAGTGTTCTTTCTTAATGACTTTGACACAGTGTGAAAGAGTAAACAGTTTTGACAAAAGACATAACTGATTGCTTAGGTGTGAGTGATCTGTCAGAAATGTAGCTTACCCACTTTCAGATGATGGTCCTTAATGAAGTGAGCTGCGGTTTGTTGTACAAAGAGGATAGAAAATGAAAGCCACCAACTTGGCTTTTTGAGAATACAAGTGGGGCAGATGATGATTTTGGACAGATAAGTGAAACTAAGTACAGGCTATGCCAAAAAAAGTTTTCCTTTTCCCTATTTTAAAATCTTTTATTATTTTGTTGTGTACTGTTAGAAAGCTAATGTAGGCCATTAGAGTTCATTTCCGTTCTTGATCAATCGTTAGAAACCAATATACCATGCCTGGTTTGTGTTAAGAGAGCTATATATGTCTTGGAAATAGGTCTCGCAAGAAACACAAATGACTTGGGAATCTTTTATTGCTTCCAATCTGTTCTCAGATATGAGTATGAAGATGTATCCCTCTCAGCCTGGCCAGATTCAATATCATGATTGTTCATATTTATTTTCCCATATAAGTAAAATAAGTTATGAAGTTGCAGTGTTTGTAAGACACCTAAAAGCCAATAAGGGACGCAGTGGCTCAGTGGCTAAGACGCTGAGCTTGTCAATCGAAAGGTTGGCAGTTCAGTGGTTCGAATCCCTAGTACCACATAACAGCTCCCGTTACTTGTCCCAGCTTCTGCCAACCTAGCAGTTCGAAAGCACGTAAAAAATGCAAGTAGAAAAAGAGGGACCACCTTTAGTGGGAAGATAACAGCATTCCGTGCGCCTTTGGCATTTAGTCATGCCAGCCACATGACCATGGAGATGTCTTTGGACAGCCCTGGCTATTCGGCTTTGAAACGGAAATGTGTACTGCCCCCTAGAGTCAGGAAAGACTAGCACATTTGTGTGAGGGGAACCTTTACCTTTAACTTAAAGTAAAAATAAAAGGGGAATGAAGGATTCTGATATATATATATATATATATATATATATATATATATATATATATATATTTATTATTCATTTTTCGTAGGTCTTTGTGTATTTTTGTTTCATCCAGTTTTTTTCCTACTTAAATCAAGATCTTTATACAGCCATGGTTCAGTGAAATCTCATTCACTAGATTTTTTGGCTTTATCAGGCATCAAAGCAGCATTTTGCTGTCTGTTTTAAGATTTAAGGGAGACTAAGATAGCTATTTCTGTCTTGTTTGCCTTCTTCAGTTAGCCACACCCTCATCTCCTGACTCCTCCCTGTAAAGGTCAAATATTTATTTTATTTTATTTTATTCACTTTTCATAGGTCTTTGTGTATTTTTGTTTCATCCAGTTTTTTTCCTACGTAAATCAAGATCTTTGTGTGTGTGTGTGTGTGTGTGTGTGTGTGTGTGTGTGTATACAGTCATGGCCGTAAATGTTGGCAGCCCTGAAATTTTTACAGAAAATGAAGTATTTCTCACAGAAAAGTATTGCAGTAACACATGTTTTGCTATACACATGTTTATTCCCTTTGTGTGTATTGGAACAAAACCAAAAAAGGGAGGGGAAAAAAGCAAATTGGACATAACGTCACACAAAACTCCAAAAATGGGCTGGACAAAATCATTGGCACCCTTTCAAAATTGTGGATAAATAAGATTGTTTCAAGCATGTGATGCCCCTTTAAACTCACCTGGGACAAGTAACAGGTGTGGGCAATATAAATCTCACACCTGAAAGCAGATAAAAAGGATAAAAGTTCACTTAGTCTTTGCATTGTGTGTCTGTGTGTGGCACACTAAGCATGGACAACAGAAAGAGGAGAAGAGAACTGTCTGAGGACTTGAGAACCAAAATTGTGGAAAAATATCACCAATCTCAAGGTTACAAGTCCATCTCCAGAGATCTAGATTTGCCTTTGTCCAGAGTGCGCAACATTATCAAGAAGTTTGCAACCCATGGCACTGTAGCTAATCTCCCTGGGTGTGGACGGAAGAGAAAAATTGATGAAAGGTGCCAACGCAGGATAGTCCGGATGGTGGATAAGCAGCCCCAAACAAGTTCCAAAGAAATTCAAGCTGTCCTGCAGGCTCAGGGAGCATCAGTGTCAGCGCGAACTATCCGTCGACATTTAAATGAAATGAAACACTATGGCAGGAGACCCAGGAGGACCCCACTGCTGACACAGAGACATAAAAAAGCAAGACTACAGTTTGCCAACATGTACTTGAGTAAGCCAAAATCCTTCTGGGAAAACATCTTGTGGACAGATGAGACCAAGATAGAGCTTTTTGGTAAAGCACATCATTCTACTGTTTACCGCAAATGGAATGAGGCCTACAAAGAAAAGAACACAGTACCTACAGTGAAATATGGTGGAGGTTCACTGATGTTTTGGGGTTGTTTTGCTGTCTCTGGCACTGGGTGCCTTGAATGTGTGCAAGGCATCATGAAATCTGAGGATTACCAACGGATTTTGGGTTGCACTGTAGAGCCCAGGGTCAGAAAGCTGGGTTTGCGTCGGAGATCTTGGGTCTTCCAGCAGGACAATGACCCCAAACATACGTCAGAAAGCACCCAGAAATGGATGGCAACAAAGCACTGGAGAGTTCTGAAGTGGCCAGCAATGAGTCCAGATCTCAATCCCACTGAACACCTGTGGAGAGATCTTAAAATTGCTGTTGGGAAGAGGCGCCCTTCCAATAAGAGAGACCTGGAGGAGTTTGCAAAGGAAGAGTGGTCCAAAATTCCAGGTGAGAGGTGTAAGAAGCTTATTGATAGTTATCGGAAGCGATTGATTTCAGTTATTTATTCCAAAGGGTGTGCAACCAAATATTAAGTAAAGGGTGCCAATGATTTTGTCCAGCCCATTTTTGGAGTTTTGTGTGACATTATGTCCGATTTGCTTTTTTTCCTCCATTTTTTGGTTTTGTTCCAATACACACAAAGGGAATAAACATGTGTATAGCAAAACATGTGTTACTGCAATACTTTTCTGTGAGGATTACTTCATTTTCTGGAAAAATTTCAGGGGTGCCAACATTTACGGCCATGACTGTGTGTGTGTGTGTGTGTGTGTGTGTGTGTGTATGTCTTTGGTTATTTGGGTTTTCTCCCACGTAAAATTGGAAGTGTCTTGGCGACGTTTCGACGAAGTCTCATTCGTCATCTTCAGGCTGGTGTTCTCGGCTTCGTGCTTCCAGGAGCAATTGCTGA
>WNWU01013213.1:209306-222611 GCA_012654045.1 Ptyas mucosa
TGTGTGTGTGTGTGTGTGTGTGTGTGTGTGTGTGTGTGTGTGTGTATATATATATATATATATATATATATATATATATATATATATGCAACACTCCAGGCAAATCTTAGCAGAAAAAAACCTGTAGTTTAGTCACACAAAAAGAATCCAAAAGTACTCCTGCTTTTGTCTGTCTAATAGGAATTAGTTTTTTTATCATATTTATTGAAATAAACATGTAGAAAGAAATGGGATGGAAGTAACTCAGGAGCATAGTAGCCTGATAATTTTTGATTTACTTTGGAGTGTTGAAAGAATTATAGAAGATTGGTAAAAGTATATATTCACTATGTGAATTGATCAAACAAGTAAATAAATAAATGTCTTTGATTCCCAGTTGTCTGCAGTCATTGTACATTTGTTGTACACATCCCTATATATATCTCTTGGAGTAAAGCCAGCCTACTCTTCTGACACAAACTCCAGTTGATGGATCTTAGTTTTGAATTCAGTTATGGTACAATATACAAAATAGTTCCCCCCAAATTAAAAATTATTTATACCAAATGTGGTAAATAGTACGTACAAGTGGACATTAAGGATGTCCAATGTCAGCAAAGTTCGATGAGACAAAAAAGTATTTAAGAATTTAGCATTTCCATTCCATTTTAGTTGGACTACTTGATACGTTTTTAAATAGTGGTCCTAGAACTTGATTGAAAAGCTTGATTATAATTACTGTTTCTTTTAATTATATCATGAAATGTGTGTACATGTGTATATTGAACTGCTTTAATAATTTTTCTGTATGTAGTACAGTATGCAATAAAAATACAATATTTTAGCTGTGGCCTTTTAACAGCTGTCTTTTGATGGATTCTTTCCTTTTTGTGTTGCTAATCATATATCTAGTTGGTGGACAGTAATCATTTTTCTATGAGTGATAATATTTTCTTGTAATGTTTTCTTGGTGGTGGTGATGGTGATAGTGTTTGCAAAGACAGTAAATGCTTTTTTTTAAGAATAAACATTTGCTTCAGATACTTTATGCATAGGGGGAGAAATAATCCTGAAAGACAAGTGAAGAGAGGCAATGAGGTGGAATATAGAATTAAAAATAAATTAAAATGGCTAATTTACTTTTTAAAAGTGTCTTTTTTTACATTTGTAATAAAGGTAGTCCTCTACTTAAGACCACAATTGAACCGAAAGTATCCATTGCTAAGTGAGACAGTTGTTAAGTAGGTTTTGTCCATTTAACAACTTTTCTTGCCCCAGTTGTTAAGTGAATCACTGCTATGATTAAGTTAGTAATACAATTATTAAGTGAATCTGGGTTTCTTATTGACGTTGCTTGTCAGAAGGTCACATAAGATGATCACAGGACCTGGGGACCCAGCAACCATAATAAATATGAGCCAGTTGCCAAGCACCCGAATTTTGATCACGTGATTACAAGGATGCTGCAACAGATATAAGTGTAAAAAATGGTGATTAGTCACCTTTTTTCAGTGCTATTGTAACTTCAAATGATTGCTAAAAAAATGGATGTAAGTCTAGGACTATCTGTATTTGTTTAGCAACAAGTGTTGGTGATTTGCTTCTGGGATACTGAATTGGAAAATAACGCTAAACTGGAAAAAAAAAGAAATGCTTAAGTGTTCTTTTTAAATATTCTTTGATGACAAATCACATAAGTCATTTCTAATCAGGGTACTGTTTTCATGTATTCAATATGTACCATGTTATCTAGACCAGGGGTGTCAAACTCAAGGCCTGGGGGACGGATCTGGCCCGCATGGTGCCTAGATCTAGCCCGCGAGGCCGTCCTGGAAACAGCAAAGGACCAACCCATAGTATCTCTGCCAGGGAAAGTAGACCTCGGGAGGGCAGTGTGCAGCCCTCCCGGGCTCCATTATCGCTGACAGAGTGTTGCAGGAGGCCGTTGCAGTCGGAAATGGAGCTCAGGAGCCCATTTTCACTGGCAGAGTGCTTGGGCCACCAAAGGCACCCCCAACACGAGTGACGTCGAGCTGGCCATGCCCACTCTGGCCATGCCCACCCCGGCCCCCCAAGGTCAAACACAACCTTGACCCTCAATGAAATCGAGTTTGACACCCCTGATCTAGACAGTACTATTTTTCTTTTCAGTGTCATTTTTCATAGAGATTAAACATTGCTAGAAATTCAATCTCAAGGGTCAAAGAACAATATGTATTTATTCAATTTCTATAATTGCCCACCTCAGCTGGTCTGATCATTTTGTTTGCTGGGTGAGAAGACAACTTGAGGCTTGCAGGCTGCAGCTCACTGGAGCTCCCCTTGCTCGCTGGGGGTTGCAAGCTGTGGATTTACTTATCTCCCTTTGCCCAATAGAGGCTTGCAAACTCTAGAAGACCTGTTTTTCCTTAGTTTACAGTGACCCATGGTGTGAGAAGACAGGGGAACACAGGGGGGCCTCAGAGGGTGGGGGGTTAGCTTTAGGAGACCTGAGGCAGCGATCCTGGGCTTATATAGGCCTCCCATAGCTACTTTAATCTGTTTAACTGCTGCCTCAGGGAGAGCAATGCTGGGTCATTAAGTAAGGACACTTTTCTTAACAGTGTCATGACATGCAACCATAATTGGCAGACTCCATTATGATTGTATCTTGAGTATTTTCTGTTCTGCCCCAGCTACGGATTCCCAAGGATTATGACACACACCAATAGCCCTTATCAAAGTTATAATGTACCAAGAATAAACAAAGTCCAGCAAAGGTTGGCAACCAGCCCAGAAAACAAGATACGATAAGACACTCACTCTCCAAAATGCTCTGTAATAATTACACATTGTTTCCAGGAAGAAATTACTAACTCCGTGTGACTTAAATAGGCTAAGGGAGTGGCCAATTATCCTCAAACCTTACTCTCGAGGAGACCTCCTCCTCCTGAGTAGCCACTCCTGCCTTCTGGCAGCCCTGCATGCTCGAGCATTGAGGAGAGGCTCCTCCACTTGAAAGAGCCTCTGGAGGTTCTGAAGGCCCAGGCTGAGTCTCTGCCTCTGGCACCACATCCTCTTCAGCCTCCTCGCTGTCAGTCGCAAGCGTGGCTGCGCAGGCTGCTGGTGCGACCCCACACCAACCTCCTCGTCGTCGGGATCAGCCACGATCCGCGCAGGCCCCTGGTGGGCCACAACATTTCCCCAGAAAATAAGTCTACTTAGGCTTACATTTGAATAGACATACAACATCATTTAAAGAATGACTCCTTTTTGAGACTTCCGGTTTGGCGTCACGGTGAGACAGTCGGGGAAATAGCGGGCTCTGATGAGCGCTGCGAAAACCCCAGCTGCCGAACCGCTGCCAATGGGTCTTTGGACCGACCCTGCAGGGGCAGTGAAAAAGGAGGGACACCTCGGATGACCAAGAGGAACAGGCAAGTTCTTCGGAGATCAGAGGGAATCCTCTGTGAGTCGGCAGCAGGGGAAGGCATACAACATCATGCCATGAAGCTGGGACAACCAGGCTAAGAGATGTGCTGGAAGAAAGTAGATTGAAATGGAGCCTTTTGAAGCCAGGTGAGTGACAACCAAGCCAGGCTTGTAACAATGCCTAGAGCAATATTACTAACGATAAGACCCCTAGCCATAAAACAGCAGCTGAACAACAAAGAGGCTATAGAAAGTTTAAAATGCAAATTTAAAGAGACAAAGACCTGATAAACAACTAACTCTTGAATAGAACTAATGGAATCAAATACCGAGACATGGTGAAAAGACTGGATACTTTAAAATTTGAATTGGATCTTTAAAAAAAACTTGATATTTTTAAAATTAAAAGAAGAAGAGGAAATAAATTGGACTGTTACATAATTGCAGCAAAATGAATACTTGCATGACTAATGGAAAATGTGGATTGTAGAGGGACACCTTCTCGTTTAAAAAGGAACATTGTAACTCGCCTTTGTTATGGAAAATTTTGAGCTCTACAGATAACAGCCCAGGGATTTTGCAGAGGAGGTTTTTCTTCTTGTCAGCAGGCAGCTTGACTTTGGTGAAAAGGAAAGGAAATTATAATAGAACTCCTATAACTGAAATAACAATTTAAAAAACTGGTGCAGGAATAGAAGATGGATCTAGCGCAGGCTCAAGAGAAAGGAATTTGATGCATTTTATCCAGAATAAAAATAAGAAAAAGATTTAATATGACAGATGGAGGACAAATTCAAAGATTTTGAAAATGGAAGGCGGGGAAATGAAGAAATAAGGAATACACAGCTGGAAAAAGAAAAAAGAAGATTAAAACAATTTGATTAAAAATAAAATAATGTGTAGATGGAGAGTAATAATAAAAAGGAGGTTTTTATAGAAATATAAGAGAAATTAAGCATATTAAAAGAGATTTATAAATATATGCAAAGGTATGTTTTCAGTAAGAACCATGTCTCAATGTTAAATTGCCATGAAAAAGGATAAGGATAAATACGATTAACTGGAAATAAGCAATGTAGAGATGGATGGAAACAACAAAGAAAGGATTATGTAGGGATTATTAGTTAAACTAATATGATTATGCTGTATTCAACAGCCAAAAAACTAAAATGACTATGCTGTGTTTAACAGCCAAAAAACAAAAATAGTTATGCTGTGTAACAGCCAAAAAATAAAAACAATTATGCTGTGCTTAACAGCCAAAAACAAAAATGGCTATGCTGTGTTTAACAGCCAAAAAACAAAAATGATTATGATGGGTAGGACAGCAAAATAATGAGGATTTTGCGGGGAGTAATAGTAAAAATGAAATGATTATGCTGATTTAACAACAAAGTAATGACAACATTGCTGGGTTTAACAGTAAAAATAAAATGAGGTTAGACAGCCAAAATAAGGAGGAGTATGTTGAGATTAACAGTAAATATGAAATTAATAAATTGGGTTTAATAACAGAAACAAAGATGATAATGTTGAGTTTAATAGTAAAAATAAAATGATTATGTTGGAATTAAATATTTTATGAATGCTTATAATAACTGTAATGGTTTATATTTTTAAAATATATCCATCTAAGTAAAAAGAAAGAGAAAAATGGAATGATATTTGGTTAGGTTTTAAGATTTAAGTAACGGGTTTTTGGGATAATGGCATAGTTAAATAGATAGAATTAAGGGAAATAACTAAGTAAAATATTAAGTTGTGTTAATTGAAAATTAAAATTTGTTAGTGATTTGTATTAATCTGTGACCGGATCAATGCTTCGTTTTGGAAAAGATGTGTTTTATGTTTATGTTTTTTTAAAAAATAATAAAAAACTTTTTTCAAAAAAAAAAAGACTCCTTTTCAATATCATTCACAGTTTTCCACAGTTCAAGGACACTTCTGTCTTGTTTATTTGGTCTACTTCCTAGCACTTTATTTTCTTTAAAAAAGGTTCTATGTTGAATGATGTATTTGCATTTTATAAACTGGGTGCAGATTTTTTATGGTTTGAGGTCTTATTCAGTCTTTGTGGGGCTTGTCATGAATTTCATGCTAAAGGAATAGATGAAGGTAGGATAAAAACTAAATTTGTTGTGATTAGATTTAAGGTCATGTGGTGACTTTACATTTCTTTTTTTTTTTGTATTAATTTTTTTTTTTAAATAACATTACAAACAGCATATACAATACTTCACCCTGTGCTATACATAAGAAAGGAAGATTCGGTTCTTCGGATATATCCTCATGATCGCCAAAATCCACGTTCTCGGGGTACAGGTACCGAAGCGTCCAATTTTCCAAAGGCATATTCCACGAATGGTTTCCAAATTTTCCAGAAAATATCTTCTTTATAGTTACCATTTCTAATTTTAATATTGCATGTCATTTTGTCATTTAAAGCTAATTTCCACATTTCGCAATACCACTCTTCTCTTCTAAAATTCACATCTAATTTCCAATATCTAGCTATTATAATTCTACCCATTATAATCATAATTCTAATCAATTCTTTCTCATATTTTGTTGGTTAATTATTTAACAGTAATATAGTTTCTGGTCCCAATATTATTGCTTTCCCCATTGTTTCAAATATTATTTTCTCCAATTGATGCCAAAACTTTTTAACTTTATCACATTTGTACCACATATGTTCGTAAGTCCTAATTCCATATCACATCTCCAACATTTTTTACTAATTTTATCATCCATCTGTGACAGTCTTAATGGAGTCAAATACCATTTCCAAACAACCTTATAGTTATGCTCTTTAATCCTTACAGATAAAGTCTTCATAATTCTACTCTTCCAATTCACATTCCAATCTGAATCTGATATTTTAATATTAAGTTCTTTTTCCCAATTCATCTTCATCATCCTTTGTGGTTTTCCATCAAAATTTATAATCTTATAAATCTTACTAACAAGTCCCTTTAGCCCAGTTTCATCTTTCATAATTTGAGATACTAAATTCAGTTTTACTTCTACTTATCGAACAATTATGTCTTACTTTCTTAGTCCATTTTTCTATCTGTATTTTTTCAAACCAACCTAAACCCAATTTTTCAATAATTTCTTTTTTCCTCCTTTCATTTTCTAAAGTTTTTAACCAATTTATTATAATTTCTATATTTTCATCTTCAATTACCTTATCACGACTTATATTAGTTTTAATCGGCCAATTTTCAATTGTCTTCCCCAAGAAAATTGTATCTGGAATTAAAATTTTAACAAATTTATTCCAAATTTTACTCAGTCCTTTTAACCAATAGCTATTAATTACACATTTTGATTTTGCTTTATCTAAAAACCATGCTGAGCCAAATCTCTTGATATCTTTTAATTCTAAGTCTCTCCAATGACTATCTTCATCTTTAAATATTTTTACCACAATCCGAATAGCATAGGCCCAATAATAGTTGAGTAATTTGGGGATTCCTAATCCACCTTCCTTTTGATTTTGATACCACATTTTCTTCACTAATCTAAGTGTTTTCCCACCATTACAAAATTTATCCAATTTCTTCTGATATCCTTCAATATCTTTCTCTGTCAAATTTAACGGTAGCATCTCAAATAAAAAATTAAACTTTGGCAACAACATCATCTTACACATTGCAATTCTGCCAAACCAAGACAACTTTATCATTTTATATTTATCTATCTTTTTCTCAATTTCATTCATCACCACATCATAATTTAGTTTTTTCCTTTCTTTAACTTTGAGTGGAAGTGTTATGCCCAAATATTTCAGTGTATTTTTAATCCTTATCCCGAATTGTTCTTGCATATTCTCCCGCTCATTACCATTATTATCCATTAATAGTTCAGATTTTGACCAATTTACTTTCAAACCTGTCATTTCCTCAAATTCTTTAAAATGCTTATGTATCTTTCTCTATGTCCTTCAAAATAATCAAAGTATCATCCGCATACAGATTTATCTTATATCCCCTATACCCTTCCAATTCCTCCTCTTTTTCTATCATTTTGGTCAAAATTTCCATAGCTAATAAAAATAATGCTGGAGACAAGGGACATCCTTGTCTCGTACCCGCTTCCAATCTTATCTCTTCTGTCAACCTTCCATTCACCTTCACTCTTGCACTACTTTTTTGATACAATTTTGACATAACATGTATAAACTTATTACCAAAACCTAATACCTCAACAATTGTCTTAATGGTTTCCCATTGTACAGAGTCAAAAGCTTTAAAAATATCTAATGATACTATACCTATTTTGTCACCATTATATTCAGCAACATCTATAATATTTAATACTCTTCTAACAATATCAGTCATATATATACCCTTCACAAAACCTACATGGTTATAACTTATATATTTATCTATAAATCTACTTAGTGTATTACTTATAATGGCGGTAAATATCTTTGCATCTTGATTAATTAAGGAAATGGGCCGATAGGACTCAATCCTTTCTAAGTCTTTATCTGGTTTAGGGATTATGGATATCACTGTTCTATTCCATGACAACGGAACTTCTCCACCATGTAAAATTCCATTAAATAATTTTTGCAATTTTGGTATTATTATTTCCTTAAATTCTTTATAAAACTCAGCAGATAATCCATCTTCACCAGGGGCTTTCCCTAATTTTATTTTTTGTATTACTCCATTAATCTCATCTTGTGTTATATCTTCTTCCATCAAGTCTTTATATGTTTAGTCAATTTTCACAGCATGTTTTTCTAAGTAACTTCTTAGTTTTTCCCGATCAATTAATTTTTTCGAATATAAATTTTGAAAAAAGTTCCTAACCACTTCGCATTTTTCTAATTTTTTATAACATCTTATACCTTTATCATCTATTAAGACTCCAATTTCTCTCTTGTCTCTTTTATTCTTCGCCATCCTTGCCAGTAACTTAGAGTTTTTATTACTAAATTCAAAGAAATTCCTGTTTAGATATATCACATTCTTTTTTACCAATTCTATATCCTCTTCTGATATCTTCAATTTATTTTTTAGCAAATTTAATTCCTTCAAAAAAAAATTTCTTTAGTGAGCAAAAATTGATTCTCCAATTCCTTAATCTGGCTTTTATCTTTTTCGATTTTATTTTTATAATTTCTATATTTTCTGCTTGATAACTTGATACTTTCCTCTCTGAACACTGCTTTCATCGCATCCAAAACAATTTCAAATTTAACCTCTCCATTATCATTCAATCTCCAACATTCTTCCCCTTTTTTAAATATCCATTTTTTATCCTCCTCATTTTTATACAGTTTTTCATCATATCTCCAACAACTTCCTTTTTTTTCAAAATTAAAATCTATTTCCATCGTAACTTCTGCATGATCAGAATCTTTAAAAATTCCCACATCTATTTTATCCACATTATTCAACAAATCTTTAGAAACCAAAATATAGTCAATTCTTGAATATGTATTATATATCTTAGAATAAAAAGTGTACACTCTTTCAGTTCCTTTCACTTCTCTCCAGACATCCACCACGCCATTTCGAAGTATCCACTTAAAGTCCCCATTTTATTTGCTCCTCCGCAACAAGTGGGGTTGGTACTATCCATTTTATCTCTAATTAAATTAAAATCCCCAGCCACAATTACTTTCCCTACACTTTCAATTTTCAAAATTTTAGTTATTTTTTCAAGAATTTTTTTTTGTTTCTCATTCGGTAGATATAAATTAACCGGTGTCACTTTTTCCTCATTAATATTTCCCACAACTATTACATATCTTCCTTCATCATCCACGATTACTTGTTTTTTTTCAAAATATACCCTATCTGATATCAGTGTTGCAACTCCTCTAGCTTTTGAAGTTCCAAAAGATTTTTCGTAAATTTGCATACCCTTTATATACATTTTATTTGAGTCTTCAGATTTCTGATGGGTTTCTTGCAAGAATAATATATCTGGTAAATCTCTTTTAATTTTAAGTTCCAATCATCTTCTCTTGATCTGATTCCCTGTGCCCTTCACATTCCATGTCATTATTTTTATTAAACCCATTTAAACTGTAACTTTTTTAATCCTTTCCCCTCCTCTTCCTTTCTGTGCCCAGATCCCAGCCCCAATCTCCCACATTCCAAACAACATTCAGCATAAAGAAAAAAAGAAAATAATAAAAAAATAAAAAAAGACAAAAGACACCACAAACATTAAATAACAAACAATCTTCGTCCCCCACATCCTCAATTGGATTCCGCCTCTATAAAGAGAGTGGGGGAGAGGGGACGTGCTAATGGTCGGGTCACTTCTTTCGGGCAGTCTACTTAAGTTCATCTCTCAAAAAAAAAGGGTGGTAACTTTTCCCCGCACTCAGCTTCCTGTGATTCTTTTTCAAGATCCTTCAATTTCTTATCCGCTCCATCTCCCATTATATCATCACAACTTTTCTTTTGTTCAACCATCAGAGGTGAGATTTCCTTCTGCTTTAACCCTTTAGGGCAGGGGTTCCCAAACTTGGCAGCTTTAGGGTCTTGTCCTCCAGCAGTCCCTTGTTTTCTTGTCCTCCACCAGCCCCTGGTGTTGATGTTTTTACATATGTTCCACCCATCTTAAGCATTTGATCTTTTATCTCTGTTATGTCCTCATACTTTACAATCAGTCCAAGTTCATGTAAATATGACACTGCATCTGTTTCCAAAGTAATTGTTTGCATTCTTCCTTTATAAAAATTTTTTAGTTGCTGTGGTGGCCTCCAGTTATATTTAATTCCATTGTCTCTCAGAACCTTTGTAATTGGTTTCAAAAGAATCTCCACGCTCTTTCTTCTCTTGATATATCCGAAAAAACTTGAATAATTTTCTCCTCAAATTTCAGAGCTTCACCCATCTCTCTCACTTTCACCATCACTTCCAATTTATCACTGAGATTTGCAAATCTGACAAGTACATTTCTATTTGAGCCATTTTGTCTTTTATATCCAATTCTAAAAATGTTTGCCAGATCTGTTGCTGTAAATGTGAGTTGTGTATCGAGATCATTAAGCCATTTTAAAACTCGTTGTTTCAGATTGTCTACTTTTTCTTCTTGAATTCCTCGAATAACCAGATTATATTTCCTTGATTCTTCTTCTAAAAGACAGATTTTTTATCTTGTTGTTCATTTTTAAAAAAGATTTATCCAATTTGCCGATCGATCTTTGCATCATGTGCATGAATCTGCTCGATTTCATCTTTAATAGTTGTCATTTCTACTGTTTGCTTTGCAAAATTTTCATTCATTTCTTGCTTCATTCTTTTAATTTCCAATGTCATATTATCCATTCTATCTAACAGTCCTGATATATTTTCACCAATTTTATTTAAGGCCACAGCAGCTTGTTGCATTTCTAAAGATTGTTGGGTCGCCATATTTTAATAAGTTTTTAATTATCCACTTTTGTCAAGGGGGTCTTTGATGAAGATTAAGTGACAGCAATTCCCAATTGAAGCTGAGACAGCTTATTATTGCACTCAAAAGGGCCAACAATAGAAGTTTATAACTCTCAGTTCAACTTGCGTAATTTCCTTAAGGAAAAAAAAAAAACTAGCATCCGTTGGAAGGCACTGCCCAGGAATGCATTTTGCCGCTTCGGCTCAGGCACTTTCACAAACAAAAGATCAGCTTAAAATTCACGTATTCTTCCGAAAGAAAAAGCCTTTCCACCAGTCTTTAATGTTCCGTGCCTTTGCCCCACAGCGAAAACAAACGCAGATCGCGATGATAATGAGATCAAAAAGCAGCTATTTGCTCCGAATACACAATCGCGACTGCCTATCTAGTCACCCTTCACTCCTTCCACTTTCCCACGCTATGAAAAACTTCAAAATTCGAGTGGTTCGGGTGACCTACCGATTCTAAAGTCAGTCTACTGGATCAGTAGCTCTTCCGATACAATTTATAAAATTTTGGCTCTATTGGTGCATTTCAAACACTTTAATCCACATTTATCTTCCGTGAAATGCCCTGCAAAGCGGAGAAAACGTCCTCACACCACCACGGCCATAACCACGCCCTGCCGTGACTTTACATTTCTTCTATCATAATAAAAATAAGAATTCAATGGCAAATTTTGGAAAGACTTTGAAGGATACATTGAAAGCCTTTGGGTTATACAGGGCTGTTATAAATTATCTATTTTTAAGTATAGAGGAAGTGCTAAATGGGCTACATCTGGTAAACTCAAAAAATCCCACCAATATGATTGAACTAACATTCCACATATCATTTCAATCAGAGATTAGCAAAATCCCTTAATCCCAAATTTTGCAGTCTGAAAAACGGCTGAAATATTATAGATATTTTTCCTTAACTATACATTAATCTACTATGTAAGTGGTCTAATAATAAAGTAACTTTAATGGAATTTGAGAGATAAATTTGTAGATTTTAGTGCTCGGGGAGTTGTTTGAGCCATCAATATATATTTCACTTACCATAAGGTATCCAGATTGGTGCCACAATCTGGAAATACAAACAACTTTTATTACAAAGGAATTAGAACTATCACCATCTAAAGGTGTACTGGATGTTTACAGCCCATATTTTCTAAGCTTAATGTGGCATAGTGTTGGAACAGATAATTTTTAATTTGGTCCAACTGGGTTATACTTACATATTCAACATAAAATTGGTATATTGGTGTGTTTTACAGTACGTGCATATATGTGGCCAATAGAAGGTTCCTGGGCTCTGAAATTACATCACCTGATTGCCAAGAAAGGATCATAAAAACTTTATAGTCAGGATATGGGATTCTCCAGCAATATTCATTATAATCAACTGCATCTGCTCAGGCATGAGCTAATTCAGTTATAAACTAGGTTGAACCAGCTTCTGCTTTCAGTTCCAACTTTAACACTAAAAACCAATAATTGAATCAAATTAATTCGAGTATTGATCTAACAGAATTGTCACACATTTTCTTTTCATTGCATTAAAAAATCTGAATACAGAATGGATTCATAAGGTTTTATTTGTCTTCTAATTGTATGTTTATGTGTGAAACATCTATTATCATTTTCTTTTCTCAAAGTTCAGTTTAAAACTGAAGTCAGATAGGAAAAACAGTATTACGCATTAGCCATGTTCAAGTGTGTGGGTTTTTTTGTACCTTTTTCATGCTATTTCATGCTTAACATAGGAATATTCTCACAGTTTTCTCCTGTAAATCAACATCTGATATTTTTTCTGGCCATCCAATTAATAAAATTGTGCTAAATTAGTCCTTGGTAGATTATGATTAAGATGCAGATATCTCTGTCAATTAAACAAAGTCTGTCAAGTTGCTAGCATGTGTGTGTATTGTATATACACATGCAAATAATATATGTTGTTGTTTTAACCATTCAGTTGTGTCCCTCTCTTGGCGACTTTCTAGGGGAGTGCTGTCCACACTACCCTGTCAAGCACAGCTTCTTTAGGATGTTGGATGTTCATCTTTGTATCAGATTTGATGTTATTAAGCCAGCTTGTTCTTTGCTTGTCCCCTCTTCTTGTTCCACTAACCATTCTTAGCATCATTGAATTCTTCAATGAATTCGCAGGCATGGCTTGGCCAAAGCAAATCTGATGTAGTCTTATGTTTTCAGCTTCTAGTTTTATATCTGGTTTTATATGATTTAGTACCTCTCTGTTAGTTATTCTGATTGTCCATGCTATATGCAATAATTCACGCCAGCAACACAGTTCAAAGGCATCAATTCTTCTTCAATCAGCCATTCTTAGTGGCCAACTCCTCACACCCATACATCCTTATAAGGAATATTTATTTATTTATTGTTTATTGGTTCGATTTATATGCTTCCCTTCTCCGGAGATTCAGGGCGGCTTACAATGCGTAAGCAATAGCTGTCATACTTTTGTATATACCCCCAAGTGGTGTTCTCTCTCTCT